>JALBUQ010000114.1:0-73600 GCA_024364755.1 Pseudohyphozyma bogoriensis
AGAGCGAAGACTCACCACGAAACCACGGAGCCACTCCTTACGGTCATCAGCCTTCTTCTTGTTGAACGCCATGTCGATGAGCAAACGCTCCTCGTCCTTCAGGGTGCTGAAGGGGAGTCGGTGAAGCTTCAGGTCGCTGAAGTACTTCTTGGCGTCGGCGGCCGTCGAGGTTCCCAGTCCCTGCGAAGACGTGCACGTCAGCCAACTCATCAAGGGAGGCGGGAGAATAAGAAATGAACAAACCTTGAAGTACTTGATGCTCCATCCCTTGCCGTTGTTCGTCTCCTCCTTCCACGCCTCGTACTGAGGAATCGTGAAGAACGACTCGGTCTTCTTGCCTTTCGTGGCCTGAGCTCTCAAAGATCTCAAGTCAGAGAACAAGGTTGCAAGCTGATAGCAAAAGGAGAACGCACCTTGACGATAGGCGTGATGAACTCGAGCAAGAAGTCGGGGAGCCTCAGGAGCGAAGGGAAGAAGTAGTCGAGGAAGTTGATAATGAGACCCTTGATGTGCGATCCATCGTGATCCTACGTTCCGTGAACAGAAGCATCAGTATCTCCAAGAGCTATCGAAAGAAAGAACAACGCACCTGATCAGCCATGATCATCAAACTGCCGTACCTCAGCGAGTCGGTGCTCGTATACACCTTGCCCTGCTGCAATCCCATGATCTGCTTGATCGCCTGGATCTCGGCGTTCTCGAGCAGCTGCTTTCCATTCGCCTCGCGGACGTTGAGCAGCTTTCCTCGAAGCGGGAAGACACCGTAGTTGTCGCGACCGACGACGTTGATGCCGGAGATGGCGAGCGACTTGGCCGAGTCTCCTTCGGTAAGGATGAGGGTGCACTTGTTGCCCGAGCGGGTTCCGGCGTTGTTGGCGTCCTCGAGCTTGGCGAGTCCCGTGATACTGGATGGCGGGGAAGAAGAGTCAGCACTGAGAGCGTAGCTGTGGAAGAGATGGGACGAACCGAGAGCGCTTGGTGCCGTCCGTCTTCTTCATCAGCTGGTCCTGCTTCGCCTTCGCCCAGTAAAGGATGTTGTCGACGATCCCAGACTTGGCGACTGCAGGTGAGCGAGAGAAGAAAGCCGCGCGTCAGCTCTCCGCAACGTGGCCAAAAGGAAGAAACACGAAGCACCCTTCTTGAGGAACTCTTCGGAAATCTTGCACTTCCTGTCCTTGTACTGACTCGACTTGAGCGTCATCTCCTCCTTCGTCTGCGAGTTGAACGTCGGGTTCACGATCAAGCAGTTGATGTAAAGCGAGATGTGGTTCTTGATCTGGAACGGCTTGACCGGCGCGTTCTTGTTCTTCTTCTTGACGAGGTCGACGACGCCTGCGACGATCTGATCGGCAATGTAATTGACGTGCGCTCCTCCCTTGGTCGTAGCGATGGCGTTGCAGTACGAGAGCTGCTGGAACTGCCCGTCCGAGACGGCGAACGCGACCTCCCAGCTGTCGCTGAACTTCTCGTAGATGAGCTGGGGCTTCGCCGCGACGGCGTCGACGCCGGCCATGTCCGCTCCGGCGAGAGCTCCGCCCTTCTTGTTCTGACCGGTGACCTCGTTGACGCCGTTCGCGAACATCTCGACGTACTGCTTGAAGCCGAACGTCTTGCCGGAGAGCTTCTCGCCATTGAGGTAGACGTTGACGCCCTGCGTGATGCCGGCCATGTCCCAGACTCGCTTCTGGAAGAGGGCGACCATGTCCGCATCGAAGCCGTTCTCCATCGCAGGGAAGAGCGAGAGGTCGGGCGTGAACGTCACCCTCGTGAAGTCGGGCGTCGATTTCGACCTGATCTTCGCCTCGCCAGCCTTGGCCATGTGGTCCGTCCACGTCTGCTCAAACACCTTGCCGGCCTTCTTGTTTCCCGTCTCGAGCTTGAACTTCGTCGAGTAGATGTTGGTGAGCTTGGCTCCGTATCCGTTACGACCTCCGGTGACCTTGTCCTCGTCGTCGTCGTAGTTGGACGAGGTCAGGAGCACTCCGAAGATGAGCGACGGGATCCACATATCCTCCTTCTTGTGCATCTCGATCGGAATTCCGGCTCCGTCGTTGAAGACTGAGATCTCGCGCTTCTCGACGTCGATCGAGACCTTGAGGTTCGCCATGGACGGGTCGCGAACCTGCACGCGTTCTCGTGTCAGCTCAGGCGTCCCGTTCGTCGTGGACAACAGAAAACGCACCTTGTTGTCGGCAGCGTTGACGAGGATCTCGTCAAAGATCTTGTAGAGCGCCGGAACGTACTTGATCTCCCTGTAGTTTGGAGTGGCGCAAACAGGTCAGCGCCCTTTACGAGTAGTCTCACGGAAGCCAGTGGACCCACTTGAAAGTCATCTTTTTGTCCTCCTCGTTGTAGACCCACATCGGTCCCTCGGCGATCCCAGTCGATCCGACGTAAGTATCCGGACGCTTGAGGACGTGCTCTCGAGGAGTGAGCTGTGTTTGAGGACAACCGTTCCGCACCGTCAGCGACTTTCCTCCAAGAGAGACTCTCAAAGGACCGCACCTTCTCGTACATCTCACTGGCAGTCTTCTTCTTGGCCGGAGCCTTTGGTTTTGACGGACCAGCAAGGGGGGCCACCTGCAACGAAACACAGCACACGCGCGTTGCATCAGCAGCCGGGTTACCCCTCCATCTTCCGTCCCTTGGCTTGCCAAGGAAAGAGTGCGTACCTCATCATCATCGACGTCCATGTCGTCGTCACTGTCTCCGTTCTCGTCTCTCTCAGCGAGCGGCGCCTTCTTCTTTGGCTTCGGAGCGGCCTTGGCTTTCGCCGCGGGAGCAGCCTTGGGTTTCGGAGCAGCCTTCGCCTTTGGCACAACCTGTTGATGTTGAGAGACAAATGGGTCAGTTTCACTGAACTTGGGGAGAGGTGTGCGAGTGCGGGGTTCCCGCAAGCCGGCTCAGGAGGCTCTGTCGCGCTCGCGTGCAGCTCGAGAATCTGGGGGTGCGGATTCGAGAAAAGCTTGCCAGGTCGCGCGGCTGGCGTGTCCCCACGAGTGTAGGTAATGAAATGAGGAAAAGTCGAACCATTCTCCGACATCAGACTCCGACGGCGCGTCGCCCTCACACGAGTTGAGGCGTGCCTCGCCTGGAAGCAGCAAACATCCCGCGCGCTCACCCAACATCCCTTCTCCCGACGTGCCCACGCCCGCCCACAAGACGAGACCAGCACGAACTAGACTGACCTTCTTCTTCGCAACATCAGGATCGAAGTCATCGGAGCCCGAATCGCTGTCCAAGTCCTGCAGACGCGAGTTTGAAGGGTCAGTCAACGCTTTGAACGAGGAACGAACGAGTGTGGCACGCACAAAGACTTCGCTCTCGCCCGAGTCCGAATCACTCATTGTTTGGCTGCTCTCGAAGTATGTGTAAGAATGTATCGAGTTGTGTCGTATCCCCCCTCTGGCGGTGATGGGAAGTGTCGAGGGGCGAGCGGCGCGTGGAGGGAAGAGCCAAACGAGCGAGCTGGAGGCCAGGGTCTGTTTTTCGGCGAAGGCCCAGGTCACGTGGCGGTCCCTGTCTCTTCTTCTTCTCTCGTCTCTGAACGGGCTCGAAAGGTACAGACACGTTTATCAGATATCTGAAAGGCATTAAACTCTGCTGTAATAGTTTGAAACCATATGGCACTCCCACGCGCTTCTCCTTCTTCCGGCGAAGTCCCTCAAGTCTCGCGCGACAATTCTCCGATGGGCAGGACGAAGTACGAGTTGTCCTGTGCAGTATTCGGGTTAGTATTCCTGTGCCACCGCTTTCTCGGATAGTTGCGCCTACCGGTGTGATCAATCCTGCCGCAGCGTCGTCTTAACACGTAAACACCACGTGGTCAGCATTCGTACCTCTGGACTTTCGAGAACGGGCTCACAAAACGCGACGAAAGCAGTTAGGACTGACAAAAAGCATGCTCATTAGCTTAAAGCCTTTGATTGAAAACGAAAAGCAGGACGTACTACCGAATCCACCGCCAGCTTGGGTCACACTCTTCTGCTGCGTGATGGAGCCAATCGCCAGGAGGAGGAACGTCAAATCCAGGAAAAACAACAAGGCCACCAAGCCGATGGTTGACTTCAACGAAGCCATGAGGAAAATAAACGTGACGATGAACCAAACGCTGAGCCACAATCCCTGTTGACCAGGGAACGGAGGGTGTTTTGGTCAGTCGTTGACTGCTGATGGAGCTAAGCTCGGTACTCACGAGAGCATAATTGAGCTCTACCTCGGAGCTGTAGGAGTCTAAGGCGTTCGAAGAAGGCCAGAGGATGATCTACCACCGCGAGGGAGCACACGTCAGCTCACGGCTGGGAGCGCAAGTGTCGTCGGGGGAGGACAAACGCCGTAGCTGATCCAGAAACCACCGACTACGAACAGAGAATTGAGCACCATCAAACTATAAAAGAAAGCTCCTCGCATCACTCACAACTCGAAAAGACCGTAAAACCGAAGGTGTTTCCCACCGCTCCTTCCCATTGTCCTATCCGCACCATCGTTCTACCGTCAGCAACCTGCAGTCCTTCGTGCAGCTCAGGCTTTACTCACCAGCGAGGAGTTGACACAGTCCCCCAACAGCCAGCAACATCCCGATCGTGATCTGCGGGTTCGTGACACCACGAGTGGCGGTGTTGACGAACAAAAGGAGCAACGTCGTGCTCGCGAAGGAGATGAGTCCCAATGGCGCCGGGTTCCTGGGTCACCGAATGGGAGAAGGTTTATCAGAGAGGTTTGACCGAGGTGACCGAAGAGTGGTTTCAAAGTGGGGCTCGGTGGAAAGAATGTGGGATAAAAGAAGGCGTACGCGAGCTTTCGGTGGTAGACGGGAAGGACAGGCTGGCTGGTGTCCACGTCGTGGCCTGTCCCAAAACGTTAGCAGGTTTACGCCCATCTGAACTCTGTTGAGAAAACTAGCGCGAGCCGCTTGAATAACCTCCAGCAGTCACACTTCGGTGCAACTTTTCCCCTTCGACAGCGTTCGTGGTCTGGCCTTCGGCGACAAGAGCGCGAGGATTCTGGGCTTCGTCGGCAAGGGGGCGGGGGTTCTGGATGTCGATGGTATCCGCCATTGCTGGATTCATGGTACTTGGCGGCGTGAGGGGGTGGGAGAGAAGGAACAAAGAAGAGCGACGGCCGCTTGCTCGGGGCTACCAGTCATGCGGTGCGGGGACGAAGAGGCATGAGACGCTCTTCCACCTGCATCTCGGAAGCCAAGCTTTGTGTTAGTTCCCGTGGTAGACTCCACGAGTATGCTATGGGCTTTGTGCATGTAACTACCTCTCAGCGTGATGGACACGTTG
Organism: Pseudohyphozyma bogoriensis; assembly: GCA_024364755.1. Classification (NCBI taxonomy): domain Eukaryota; kingdom Fungi; phylum Basidiomycota; class Microbotryomycetes; family Chrysozymaceae; genus Pseudohyphozyma; species Pseudohyphozyma bogoriensis. Next base: position 5,289 of record JALBUQ010000114.1, read on the forward strand.
CTCTCTCAATTTCTGTTTTCTCTCGAGACTAGGTCGACAAAACTGGCAAAGAAGGTTGTTACGTGCTGAAGAACGTATGTAGCTACAGATTTCTCTCGCTAGAAAGCTAAAATTAAAAGGCTAAAGTAAAGGGGAGCACCACAACCATGAAGCAACATTGAGGTCTCGGAAATCAATCCCGGCGCGACAAGTCTCCGATCGGGAGGGTGAAGTAGGAGTTGTCCTGTATTGAGACGCATCAGCAAGGACGCTCTTTTGCATGGTTAGTAGCACGGATGGGAACCTCTGTGATCAATCCCGCTGCGGCATCGTCTTCATCACATGTGGTCAGTCCACGCTCATCTGTCGAGTGCATAGCGCTGAAACTCACAGAAGGCGACGAAGGCCGTGACAACTGCAGAGATAGATAAGCTCCTTCTTCTATTGATGAACTGAACATAATCACTCACTTCCAAACGCGCCACCGCACTGGTAAACGCTCTTTTGTTGCGTGATCTCGCCGATCGCAAGGAGCAGGAACGTCAAATCCAGGAAGAAGAACCATGCGACCAAGCCAATGGAGGACCTTGTTGCCGCCATGCCAAAAATGAAGGTTACGATGAACCAAACAATAAAGTAGAGGCCCTGGTGTAGTGCAGTGTCGCGTTAGTTGTCAAATAGGTCGATGATGGGGAAAGCAAAGAGGCGAGTGGTGTGGAAGGGTTGATGACGATGGGCTGTTAATGTCACTTACCACTACATAGTGGTACTCGACCGTTGAAGTGTAGGACCCTATGGCGTTTGACGATGGCCAGAGAATGACCTGTCGAAATGACCACGTCAGCACACGTCCGGAAGCTGTGCTCAGCCACTGAGAGAGAGTAGCGGACGCCATAGCTGATCCAGAAGCCTCGTCTGGAAATGATCCAAGTCAATCTAGAACGTATGATCTGTAATGGAGTAGCTCACAACTAGTGAAAATGGTGTAGCCGAAAGTGTTGCCTGCAGCACCCTCCCACTGCCCTGTTGAACGGAATCTTCAACTTGCGTCCCTTCACTCCCTGTTATTGCAAAAAGCCTTGTATCCACTTACCAGCCAAAAGCTGGGCCAAACCACCGACGGCAAGGAACATGCCGATCGATACTTGCGGATTTGTGACTCCACGCGTTGCAGTGTCGACAAACGAGAGGAGCAAGAGCGTGCTCGCGAAGGTGATCAAACCGAGGGGTGCAGGATTCCTAATACACAGGAGTTTCTTGAGCTGAGACTCGTCCGAGGAGACCGAAGGAGATCAGGAACAAGAAGAAGAAGCAAAACGTACGCGAGCTTGCGATGGTAAACGGGCAGAACAGGCTGGCTCGTATCAACCTCGTGGCCTGAAGGACGCTCAGACAAAGGTTGATCACTCTGCACTTCCTCTCGAAGCGAGGAAAAAGAAGTTACGACGAACCTCCATCGGTGACACTTCGGCGCAACATCGGTATGCCTTTAGGCTCCCCATCCCTATGGCCAGCAGCAGCAGCAGCAGCAGCAGCAGGTGCGTTCTGAGCTTCAACTGTGTCGGCCATGGTTCGTGTCTATGGTTTGATAGTGATGAGCAGAGGGTAAGAGAAAGAGGAAGGAGCATCGCAAGCTCGGCGCGAGGAAACACTCGGTGCGGGGAGGTGACGTGCACGTCGTGCAGCAAGCCTCGGTGTGAAGGTCTCGCCTCGGGTCAAGAGATTTATTGCATGGCATTGATATGCTGTGATAGGTTTCGGAGTCTCTCAGAGGTGGCGAGATGAAAGCATGTCGAAGATATGCACGTGAGCGTCGCCTCGGTTCGTTGCTGAGGTACGTCGAGCTGAGCAGTGCCTTCAGCCCAAAGCCAAGTCGAACCACTCAAGTTGAGATACATGGGTGAATCTTTGTAATTTATCATCCCTCAAAAAGGCCCACACTTTCCCATCAGACGATGGGAACACGTGTCCACTGCGTGTCTTCGCCCTCCGCTTGTTCACGCCGCCATAAACAAGCAACACAAATGCACGCAACTTTTGTATTTCAGCTCAAAAACTTTGGTCCCACATCTCTCCCCAATAGCTCCCCTCAACGCGGCCGGCGTCACTCATCCACATAATGTCCCGACCCTTTTCATCGGGCGCCCACCAAGAGACAACGCGTACCGGCAGAGGGCGATCCTTCAGTGCAACCTCCACTAAAGTCTCGAACTTCTCTACCGAAGTCATTGGCTAACCTTCCGACTGCTTGTGTACAACTGCGTATAGCGTGTTCATGGCAGAGGCGAACGCTCTCGAGACTGGGTGGACAGGCTTGGAGAAGGTCGAGAGGTGGCTCAGAAAAATAGGCGAGAATGAGATGCTCAACGTTTGATGCTCGAGGAAGTCCTGTGAGTCTGTCGTCGGGCCAATAATTCCATACATCCCACGAAAGGCTATTCTCATATTTGACAAGATGGAGGGTATGAAGAGACTTTGGCAGCACGAGATCCGAGTGGGAGAGCTCATCCAAGATAAACGAATTGATGAGAAGGACCCTCAGTGGAGAGCTGGCAATGAAGCCAGAAATGACGGACATGTTGTGGTTCCGGCTATCTTGGTTCAAGTAAAACACCCGCTTGTCGAGGAATAAATGGAAGCGGCGCAAGGCAGGAAATCGAAGTGGAGGAAGACGAAGTGCCGGTGGGAAGCAGTCCACGCTAGCCTTGAAAGTGAGGTACTGCAAGTCTTGGCCCAAGTACGCCAACATGGCCAGAGATGCTCCAGACTCCACGTCCAGCTCGAAGGTCGTAACTCTACCGAGGGTTGCCTGCAGCGACGCGCTAGGGCTTTGGAGGATGGGCGAGTATTCAGTGTCCTCAATGTGGAAAAATGATATAGAAGGTAATGAAGTGATGAGGTCCATGTAGTCCCTGGCCAAAATCTCCTCGGCTGCGGCTTGAGGCGGTGAAGGGATGAACACATACGTCGAGTGCACTAGACGGGCGAGGACAGGCCTCTCTTTGAGCTCTATTTTGAGCTTTTCCAGACGCCATTTGCCCTGGTTCCACCCCAAAGCAACGCGGGAGTAAAGGACGATGGTGGACAGCTCCCGCCACTCCTTTGAAACGAGAGTAAAGGTGCGGAGAATGGTGGCACGCTCTACCAAGCGGGAGTCGATGGAGTAATCGACGATATAGAAGATCCTGAGCCATAGCTCTCGCGGAAGGCGTGGCTGGTTGCGGCTGACATCCGACTGACCGCATTCATCGCAAGTGGGTCGTTCATGATCGCACTCGTCGTTCATCCTTCAGTAAGGCGAAAGCAAAGAAGAGCGAAAAGTTTAGATAGGTCTCAGGCTCGTGACTGAGTCCTGAGACGGCGACGAGGTGTCAGAAGGAGTGTGCGAAGAAGTGGCAGGAGGAAGCCTGGCCTGAGTTACGGAGCGGGGCTCTTGGAGAGCGTCGACGAAGAACGGTGCAGCCCACGTGAAAGTCTGTTCCCTTCTTTGTAAAAACTTCTGGCCTTCATTCGATGGAGGAGTTCTCTGCAAGTGTGGAACAGCGCTCGTTTGCACCGGAGTATCGAATCCACGTGGCTCTCCCCGGTGCAAGAACTACGTTCATCTCGCATGCAGACTGCGAGGCAGCGCGAATTTTTACTTTTCATCTTCAAGATCTGTCCCAACCCTTACCACATGTAGCATTGCATCTCCCAGCTCCCCCGAGTCGTTCCGTAGAGCCAGACCTCCCGTGCTTCTTCAAGTAGCCCTTCCCATCGTCAGGATTCATCCGGTCCCACAGAAGTTCAACACTGATCGGGGGGAAGTGTTGGTGCTGTCGATCTCACAATTAGGCCCGCGGTGGGCATATACATATTGTTTGGTGCGCATTAACGGTCGGAACGATGTCCGAGGAGAGGAAGGTGCACTGTAACTTTTACCTGAGAGTTTTGATCCGACTTTCTTTCGTTGGAGATGATGCAACAAAGACAGAGCGATGTGGTAGAAGAATAAGAAATTTGGCGCTCTCTCGGTGCTTCGGCTGACAAGAAGAAGCGGTGCAACCCCACGTGGCCAGTATGACGCTCCCAAGATATGTTTCCTGACTTCTTCTCGTAACTTTCAGACGGTCTTGGGAGAAGTCAGCGGAGCTCGCGACCAGAAGACTTCCCCAGAGGCCCTTCGAGCGCAACCCTGGACACACCACACTCGCTCGCATCGTTCGACTTAAAAGATGTTCCCAACCACTCACGGTCGTTGCAGCCTCACATTCATCACATGATATCCACCTAGCACCATCGGTTCCGGTCCCTCCTCCTTCGACTCCTCAGCCTCCACCAACGCCTCCACCCCACTCTCGACCATCGTCTCCAACGCCATCCCCGTCGAATTGCTAACCAGCACCATCGGGACTAACGCTGCCAACTCTCTCTCCTCGCCTTCCGCCGAGGGGACGATGTCCTCTTCGTTAGCCATGTTGATGACGATGACGGCTTTGGCGCCTTCGAGGGCTGCGATGTTGGATTTGCGGGCGAAGGAGCAGACGCCGCGCCGGAGGACTACGACTTTGCCTTTGACCGAAGAAGCATCCAATTCGTGCGGGTCGCAGCCGTAGTAAGCCCCGCTCTGGACGTGAGGGATGAGGAGAGGGAGGGGAGGACGGGAGATGGCGAACGCGTTGGAGGAGGGAGGGTGCATGATGGAGGGGCCGAAGGAGGAGGCGAGGCCGGGGAGCTGGACTTTGGCGCCGTCGACGATGATATTGAGGTGCACCTTCTCGAGTCGGTGTTGAGGGACCGTAGCGAGGACGACGGGATCTGCAATTCTCACGAGCTTTCCGAGCGGCACTCGTTGCTGGTGAGCGACGACGTCAGCGCACCGCCATCGACGCATCGCTAAAGGAAGAAAGGCTCACGTTCGCGATTCTGCTGACCACATACCCCTCGCCACCAGGCCACGCCCTCGTGAGCGAGAACCTCAACCCATTTATAGCTCCGACCCAGACTGATCCATCCCGTTCTTGACGAAGTTGATCACGTCCTGGATTGAGTACTTCCAGTTGGGTAGTTGAAGCGAAGAGAAGGTCGATAGAATATTCCTTCGCTTCGGCAAGTCAGTCATTTGATATGCTCCTCCTCTTGCCGCCTCTGGACGGCTGGACTCACCTCAGCGATCGGTGCATCGCAGTACCCACTCTCGCTCCACCTCCCCTCCCTGATCTCCCTCGCTTCATCCTTGATCACGTATCCACACAACCACCTCGCATACTCAAAGTCCGTTCTCCGATCCACCGAAGTCGACAGCTCGTGCTGCGTCCGCCCGTTCAGCAGCGGATCGTAAGCCTCACAGATCGGCCCTGGGACCTCGTTCCCTTCTTCATCGAGGTTCCGAGGAGGTGGAGAAGGGCTCATGGCAAGCATGTGGCCCTCGGTAGAGAAGACCAGGTTGGAGTCGTCCTTGTTGAATTGGTTGTCCTGAACACGTGCGTATGGTCAGCAAACGCTTCTTTTCGAAGGGAGGAGAACCCACCTCGTCGAAGCTGAGGTAGAGGTATTTTAATGTTTCACTGGTGACAAAACTGCAAACGTGGAGAAATGGTCAGCACCCGACTCGCACCTTCTGAACGGAAGAAACTAGCTCACCTGGGCATCTTGTCTTCTAATTGGCCATTCGTGAGATCGAAGATGGCTGCCAACCCGCATGGTACGGTGGTTCTATTTCTGACTAAAAATAAGGGCCATTTTAACAGCTTGTCGCGATTGGCTGCGGAAGAGGTGACCAACTGTCGTGAAGGATATCTTCCGCGAAAGACAAGTAGAACTCGTCTTTCGTCGCCTGGAGAATACCGTCATCAGTCACAAATCTCGACGCCTTAGGCAAAGAAGGTGCTCACGAGGTATAGGTACATGTTGCTCTCGACCAACTCCGGCCTCAGCGGGTATCCTGTCAAAGTCCACCACATCAGCCCTTCAACCCTCGGAAACCCCAAGACCCCATTCAAACGCACCAAGATGACTAGCCACCCTCCTATGAATATCGAAGCCCTCCGGCAAGCCCCCATACCTCCTCCACAAGAACTGGTACATCATGTGCCCCTTGATCGCGTCCTCCAGGTTTCCATCCAGACTCTGTACGCCGGGGAAAAAGGCGGAGAGGGAGTCGACGATGACGGAGGAAAGCATGCCGGTGTACATGTTTGTGCCGCGATACTGTGGTTTGAAGGGGGAGCGTCAGGAAGAGGGAGGATGGAAGGCGGCAAGGGAGAGAAGACGCGCCCAGAACCCGTCAGGACCTCGGATATGTTTGAGGACCGACTCGTACGAAGAGGACCAGATGTCGTACCACATATCGTCACCGAAGAGGATGTGAGCTTTCAGGGCATATCTGTGACGATTCAAGGGTGAGGTAAAAGTGACACGTCAACGCCTGTCCTCCCTCTTTTTCCCCTTGTCGCCTTCCTTCAACATTTGGTTAGCAGAAGAAACCAACCGGCTTACTCGAAAAAGCTATCAATCCCCGCTCCCGTCCCACTTACGCCATGCAACCACCTTCCTCCCGCAACCTCAATCGTGTTCCCCACCAAGCCCAACGGGCTCCTCCTCTCCCACGTCGCAAGGAATGCCTTTTTCGCAACTTCGGCAAAGACGGGAGTGTCGGTGAGGTGCGAGAGGAGGGTGAACTCGAGCAGGAGAGACGTGGCGGCGGCGACGCAGGTCTCCGTCGTTTCTTTCGGAGAGACGCCTGTGATGCTGTGATAAGTCCGCGCTGAGGCGGAGAGGGAGAGAAAGATGAAGACTTTACCTTTTTGCAAATGTACTCGCGCGTAGGGAATTCCTGTGGGCGTGATAAACGCTGGCAGGAGGCGGACGCCAAGGTCGTGGGCGAGGTAGAGGAGCTCAGAGTTGTACCAAGGCAGCGCGAAACCCCGCTTGTTTGTCGGAGAAGGAAGAGCAAGATGATGTGCAGAGAGCTGTGGGAGGAAACAACGTTGTCATGGCGACATTTTTGTTGGCTGGTGTGTCGTGTGCGGCCATGCAAAGAACGGAGAGGACGCACCAATCCACCCATCATCCTGATCGTCACCTCAAACACCTGGACCCGCGAATCGAGATCGAACGACACTCTCTGAATCGTCTCCCTCACACCAGCTTCAAACGCTTCTCTATCGCCCATGATCTGCAGTCGCATCGGAGATCCATCAGCACGGACCCAGAGCACCGGGATTGGGGACTCGTTCATCGGAGGGAATGAGAGACGCACGACGAAAGTGTCGAGCGTGTCGACGAGAGTGAGGACGTAGTCACCCATCACGTCGTTCACTGCTGTGTTCTGTGTTTCGTGAACGTATGATGATCATCAGCAGAGGTCAATGAGGAGCAGCAAGGAGCGGACTGACCTCGCGGTGCACACGATCATGGCCTTGAGGCTTGCAGCTAAGTGGCAGCAGCTCATCCGCCGGGAATGCATGTCCTGCCAATCGTCTCGTACTTGAGCACCTCCCCTTTCTTCCCGGAGAGAACAACAAAACTCACGAAGGTAGTTGCCCATCGCATGGTTGAAGGTCGCTCGCGTGAGTTCCCTTAGCTCGCGCTTGCGCTCACTCGAGTAGAGTGCCGTCGATGGTACCGGTAGTGACAGGAGGAGTACCAGAGCGGTCGGAAGGAGGTGCAGCCGCATCCTACCCGTGAGCGAGCGACGGCCGGAGCCGACGAAATGCGATGCGGAGCTGACGCGACGAGACGAGCTGGGTCGGAGAACGAAGAAGAAGGTGGAGGAGTCGAGTTGTGCCCAGCAGTCGTTCTAGATGCAATTGTGTACAAATTAGTGGGTATCTGGATTGCTGCCGACGAGTCGACTGTCGTGGTCAGAACTAGACCTCAGTCGCCAAGGCACGCGCCGCCGAGTTGTTGCCCGCATCGCGAAAGGTCCACCGCTCAGGCTCTGCCCACAACTCGCATCACTTTTCGACACTCTTGTTCTCGTATCTACACCCTAGAAACCTTCAACAGCGTCTACTCTCACCCTACTCGATACCCTCCATCCATCCTCGCCCTCCCGCTGCTGCTCCTCTCCGACCAAAATGTCGATGCGACGCGGTGCAAAGCAGAACGCGCTACTCAACTCGCCCATCGTGCGAGGGTTCATCAAGCCCATCATGGCGACTCTACCTGCTTCGACACCATCGACGCTCCCGCCTCCGACCCGCGCTGAGAAGGAGCAGTTCCTCATTTCGACGCAGCCCGTGGCAGTGGCGGAGGGGAAAGATGATGATGAAGAGCAAGGTGTGGAGGAAGAGGAGGAGGTACTAGAGAGGCCTCAGAAGAAGCGAAGAACAGAAGGGGAGGACGAGGTCGTCGTCAACTACACGGCAGAGACGATCCCCGCGTCCCACAAGAAATGTGCGTCCTCTCGTGTCTGTTTACTTGAGCTCGTTCCACAAAGCTCATCAACAAGTGACGTCTTGCACAGACTGGGCTCAACGCACTCGTCTCTTCTCCGCCTTCTCCGGGCCCCCTCCCCACCCGCACCTCGACCTCGCGGGATGGTACTCCATCACGCCCGAATCCATCGCCGTCCAAATCGCCGAACGCTGTCGCTCCTCCACCATCGTCGACCTCTTTTGCGGCGTCGGTGGAAACGCCATCCAGTTCGCGTTCACATGCGAAAAAGTCATCGCGGTGGACAACGATCCGACGAGGTTGGAGTGCGCCAAGTGGAACGCGAGGATCTATGGCGTGGAGGACAGGATCGAGTGGGTGTTGGGGGATGGAGTGCAGTGGGTGAAAGACCATGTGAACAAGAAGGAGGAGGGAACGTTGAAGGAGGAGGAGGAGGTCGAGGTGATGTTTCTGAGTCCGCCGTGGGGAGGGATGGAGTACCTCAGCGCCGGCAGATCGCCTCTCAAACCCACCACCACCACAGCCGCCACAACAGACGCCGACGACACTGAAACTCCCTTAGACCCACCCTACCCACTCTCAGCCCTTCAACCCCTCCACGGCAAAACTCTCTTTGATCTCTGTCGCCGCGTCACTCCTCACGTCGCCTATTACCTCCCTCGCAACGTCAATTTGGTGGAGGTAGCGGAGCTGGTAAAGGAGGGCGAGAAAGTTGAGATTGAAGAAGAATGGATGAGTGGGAAGTTAAAGGCGGTGACGGCGTACTTTGGGGAGCTGGCTGTGCAGAAGCAGTAGAGTGGGCAAAGGAGGTACGTGGCCTTCCACGCTTGCCCGAGAGTGAACAAGCGTGTCGTGAGCCAACATCGGAAACCTCAACTGACATACCTCAACTTTAGACGATTATGCGTGCAATGGACCATTATGCGTGCGATGCTCTTACCCAAACGTGGGTCCGGCACCCCTCCAACTCGTCCTGCAACCCTTCACCACGTGTTCCTCAAAAAGAGATCTGGACCCTCCTCATGACCGACGCTGAGCTCCGACGTTCTTGTCTTCCTACCAGTCGTAGATACGTCCTAGCGTCTTTCGAGGCACTCGGGGAGTCGGCCGGCTCCGACGTCTCTTCCGGTGAGGGATCCTACGAAAACGCTTGCAGGAGGGGTAGCGCTCACAGAGCAGCCGGGAAGACGGTCAGAGCCGAGCCAAGGGAGGGCGTTGTTGCGCTCACTCACACCAAAGGTTGGGGCATATCGGGGAGTCAGGACAAGAATAGGTTTCAAGTACTTGGGCTGCGTCAAATCAGTTGTTCTTCCCATTCCTTCTACGTCAACCCTCCGTCCTGATTTCATCGAGGATGTCCCTTTCGGCTACACAGCCGGCTAAGCCGAGCCGCCATCGCTCCAAGAGCGGACCCTCTGTGGCGCAATCGACCAGGGCTTGGGGAAAGGGAGCTCTTAGAGTACGAAGCGAAGTCCATTAGGCGATCCTCGATCAGGCACCGTCGGGGACCTCCGTCGAATCGTTATTTCTCGAAAGCGATCCATGCATATCGCTGGACCTTGCCTTGGCGTTACGGCAAGCTTGCTTCGCGGGAATTAACGAGACATGGGACAGCGCTTCTATCGGGATTTTGACGTTTGCGAAGCAGATGGGTCGTGGGTGCGTTGGGTGCCTTCTGTTGCTCATTAATTATTGCGGAACCGAGGCACATCTAGTGTTTTTACTCTCCTCATGACCGACGCTGAGCTCCGACGTTCTTGTCTTCCTACCAGTCGTAGATACGTCCTAGCGTCTTTCGAGGCACTCGGGGAGTCGGCCGGCTCCGACGTCTCTTCCGGTGAGGGATCCTACGAAAACGCTTGCAGGAGGGGTAGCGCTCACAGAGCAGCCGGGAAGACGGTCAGAGCCGAGCCAAGGGAGGGCGTTGTAGCGCTCACTCACACCAAAGGTTGGGGCATATCGGGGAGTCAGGACAAGAATAGGTTTCAAGTACTTAGGCTGCGTCAAATCAGTTGTTCTTCCCATTCCTTTTACGTCAACCCTCCGTCCTGATTTCATCGAGGATGTCCCTTTCGGCTACACAGCCGGCTAAGCCGAGCCGCCATCACTCCAAGAGCGGACCCTCTGTGGCGCAATCGACTAGGGCTCGGGGAAAGGGAGCTCTAGAGTACGAAGCGAAGTCCATTGGGCGATCCTCGATCAGGCACCGTCGGGGACCTCCGTCGAATCGTTATTTCTCGAAGGCGATCCATGCATATCGCTGGACCTTGCCTTGGCGTTACGGCAAGCTTGTTTCGCGGGAATTAACGAGACATGGGACAGCGCTTCTATCGGGATTTTGACGTTTGCGAAGCAGATGGGTCGTGGGTGCGTTGGGTGCCTTCTGTTGCTCATTAATTATTGCGGAACCGAGGCACATCTAGTGTTTTTACTACCCAATGAAATCCCCTATTTTGGTGAGTAACGGAAGAAAGGCAGTGAAGCGGTGGAGATTAGTGTTCAGAACGACGGAGGTAGACGTGATCCAGACGGTCTCGACCGTGAGGGCATACGACCGAGGTGCCAGCGCCAAGCACTTCATAAAGCTTGATAGAAGAAGAGTATATCCGTTTGGGTTGACGAAAACTGGCCCGCAGGGGAGCGACGATCCGAAGCATCAGAACGGCTCGCGGAGCCAGGGTGTGAAGCGGCTTTCGTGCGCGGCGCGACGCCTCGACCGTCCCCGGCCCCAGGCGAGGAGCATCCCTGTCCCTGATTCCATTCGTTAGAATCCGAACTGTCGGTTGTCAGAGAGTGCCCTCCGGCCCGCGTGCCTTCTATTTATGCACGCCATTGTCCCCGCCCTACCCTCGCCAGCTCCCGCCGTCGACCCTCGTGAACGCGCGTGGGTCAAGCCAGAGTGTGAACTCAGCAGATCGCTTAATCGTCCTGCTTTCCTTTCTTCTGCTCTTGACCAGACTTTGGGCCTGCCACCACCACTCCATCGTATTATGCGCCGCTCCGAGTCCCCTCATCCTTACGAGCGTAGCTGGCCTGAGAGCTCGAACATGTCGTCGGCCGACGACGTCAATGCCCACGCCGGCGGGGACCATCATGCGATCTCTACCCAGGCTGGTGCAGTACTAGGCCATACCTCGACCAACGAGCAGGTCCACCCATCCCATGTTCCCTACACGGGGAGGTATCCAGAGCTGGAGGTGCAATCGTCGGCTGAGAACGAGAGGCAGTACTCAAGCACGACGAGCGACATTCGTGGTACTCTGGACTCTACTGCTCCGGGAGTTGATGTAAACTCAAACGATCTTCGACTGGTGGGTCATATAACATGTTCTGCTCCTCAATAGCCCTACTGACAATCCATACCTTCAGGACACTCCCTTCTGCGACCTCACCCGCCGTCACTCTGAGCCTTCCCCCTTCCCCTTCACCTTCAACCCGCCATATTCCCTCGCACCCTCGACGTATCCCAACCCATTCCACCGCGGTAGCCTTGACTCTCAAGCCCACAACCACCCACAATACCCGCGCGACTCGTCGTCGACCTCTGGCGGGCTCACGCCAACCCTCACCGACGACCCCTCGTCACCCGCCACGTCCCGTCGTGGCTCGCTGCCCACCTCCGACGTCTGGTCCCCTCAAGGCCGGGAGCACGAGCATGCTATCGCCTACCCCTTCCCCGGCACCACTGAGGCGACAGCGTACAGCTTCCCACTTGGCACCGCCTCGTCGCTGCTCGATGCCGTGGCGAGCCAGGCACAATCGAGGCACACGCTCAAACGACGCATGTCGGACGAGTCGACGGACGGCACTCAGACTGGACTGTCAAACTTTACTCTTGGACCTTCGCCTATCATTCGGTCGCCGGAGGGGAGGTTTGAGCCAGCGTCGTATCTCGCGTCGCCGCACTCTCGCGACATGTCGCGCTCCCAGTCGACGCCGACGTACGCTGGTCCGTCGGCGAGAAGCGAGACTCCTCGTGGGAGTGGTTACTCGCCTTACTACCGCCGACAGTCAGCCATGACTTCGCCGCTGCAGCAGGAGTACGCGTCGCCGAACCCGACCAAGTATAGGAGGATGTCGGCCGTCGAAACGTCCCCTTCACAGCGACGGCCCCCCCAGCCTTTCTATGAGCACCAACAAGACCCCTCCCGGACCCCTCAAGAAGCTTCTGACTTTCAGTCGTACTTTGGCGCCCAAGAGTATCACTCCTCCAAGGAGCTCGACTCTACTCGAAAGTCGTACTCTCTTCCCGAACCCCCTTCAGCCTCACCTTACGGCAATTCGTCTTCGTCAGAGCACCTTGAGCCTCCCTTCATTCCTTTTACTACCAATCCACTTCCTCCTCCCCATTCTCTGCCCGGCACGAACTCCCACTCCCACTCCCAACCTCCTCCCTCCAACGCCCCGTCCCAATCCCAATCCCACTCCTCGCGCATCCCTGTCCGAGCACTCCCTCCCTGCTCCACCGATTACCCTCAAGACGACGTCTCCCTCGTCCACCGTGCACCCCCAGCTAGCGATTTCACCGACGACGCGGACGTTCGGACGCAAAAGTTGAGGTTCGAGGAGGATCACTATACGCCGTTGTGGGTGAGGTATCATGGGCATGCCAGAGAGGGGTGGTGTGCGCTGTGTCCTGGGGGAAAGTGGTTGCAGCTGAAAAACTCGGCGTACTGGTGCGTTGCTCCTATGGTTTCGGCTGGGTGGTGGACAGAGGAGGAGAGCTGACGTGGTGTTTGGGCGTGGGTAGGTATCACCGCCAGTTCCAGCATGGGGTCTCTTCGGTCAGCGGAGTGAGTCTTTACATCATGGTCCTCAAGTACACATGGCATTAATGTTTGTTTTATTTCAGCACTTCTTCCTCCCACCGCTCGAGCTCCGGCCATCCGAAGGCGGTGACAAGACTGAAGGTCTCTGTCATTCCTGCGGCCTCGTACGTCTAACATCCCAAACAGCGATCCGCACTGGTAGTTAACCAAGATCTCCTCTTCTGCCAGTGGCTCCCATATCAGAACCATAAGCAAACGAACTCGCAATTCAAGGGACCGACCCTCGTACGTTCACGTTTCCCTCGCGTGCCTGCATTTCAGTCCTGACTGACCCGTCGTCCAACTTCTAATTTGTGGCATTGGTTGAATGCATAGTGGTACCGACACTCTCATTCCTGCCATGCGTACTTTAGTCCCAAACGCGAGGCTACCAAGCAAGTTGTGCGTTTGATTTTCCTTCCTTGTTCGTCGTTTAGCCTCGCCCGACTGATGGCGCCAATACTTCCTCTCCTTCCAGAGGATGACGGGAGGCTCTATCTAGTCTAACCTGCCGTTATTACCTGAGACCATGAGAGTTTGAGACCATTTTCGAAAACACCACCGCTCGAGGTCCTCCGGCATCTGTGTGCATCGACCCGGATCCTTGTAGCGTACTTTTCTTTTTCCTTTTTTTTTTTTTTTTGGGCCTTGCATTGTAATAGTTTGGAATACTTGACCAGCTTTAAATTGACCTGATGTTCAAAGTGACCTTTTGACATCGTAAAATATGGATCATCTTGTCATCATCTTCCACGCTGTCTTCAAATGGGTTACCCTTTTAGAAGGACGCGTTCGCCTCCAGCGACCAGCGACCTCAGCCGCCATGTCGCCTACCATCACTCTCTATCAAAGTGCAGCAACGAACCAGCCTGGCCCAGCCTCCCTTCGCCGAGTTTCGAGCGGATTTGGAACGGAAATGGGACCCGAGTTGGTGACTGGGCGGATTCAGGCAGAGTGGGCAGAATGTGGTCAGCGAGTGGGGGGGACTTTCAGCGGTAGGAACTGTAAGGTCAGCAAATGACGGCCTTCGCTCTCCCACAGACGCTCTCCAAAAATTGTCCTGAAAACACCACGTCATTACAAACACCTTCTGCGGAATAAATACTCCCCCCGCACCCCCCCCCCCCCCCCCCCCCCCCTACACGCCCCTTTTAGCGCTCCTTGAAAATCAACTTTGAGCTCTTGAGCGACAGCGCCAAGCTGATAGTCGAGTCGGTCACCCTCTCAACCTTCTGCATGTGCGTCTCGCCCGCCAACCTCCTCTTCTCGCCCGTGCCGTCAAGGTCCTCCTGGAGGTGGACAGAGTACTTGCGAATGATGCTCGCGATCGTGACCGTTGAGGTAGCTAGAAGCCAACTCTCATCAGTACAGAACAAGAGGAGATATTGAAGAGGCAAGGAGAAGGAGGACCGCACTGGTAGCAAACTTTTGCGCCAGACAAGCACGCGGTCCGCCCGAGAACGCCAGGTAAGCATCACGGGGCCAGCGGTACGATCCATCGGGAGCATCGATGAATCGATCCGGTCTGAAAACATCGTGATCCTCGCCCCAATACCTCGGAGCTTACAAAGAACAAGCCAAAAAGAAACACGTCAGCGTCTCGAGTTGTGGTGAGGAGAGGGAAGCAAGGACGCACAGCGATGAAGCGCGATGTTGTTGATCAGGATCTCGGTCCACTGCGGGATGAATACTGGTGGTGCTGGAGTGCCGTCTGGGTTCGCGGAGACGGGGATGTGGGTGTTTTCGACGGTCCATTTCGGGACGACGACGACGGCGGGGAAGAGTCGGAGAGTCTCTTGGAAGACGGCGAGGACTCCGGTCTGAAAATTCGAATCACGTCAGAGATTTCTTTTAAAATAAAATTCGACTTGGAGAAAAATATTGAAGGGGGCTTACGAGCTTAGACATGGTGTTGTAGTTCTGCGTCGCCAGGACAGCAGCGAGAGTCAGGACGTTGTCAAAAGTTCACGGAGCGAACACGGGACCCACGAGCTCAGTCCCCTCTGGTGCAACCTCGTCTATGTGCTCAAATAGCTTCTTTTGCTCCTCAGGATACAGCGCGAGTAGCGTCATCGCGTACGCCAGCGTGTTCGCCGACGTCTCTACAAGAGGGGCCGAGTCACGTATCAGCGTTCCCACCCATGCGATTCTCTCAAAACCAGCGGAGAAAAGCGACTAACCATGACCAGCCAACAAGAACACAAACAAGTTTCCCATCAACTCTTCGTCCGATAACCTCGCCCTGGCCTTATCCCTCCCCTTATCGCCCACCAACTCCCTCTCCTCCTCCTCCTCCAAATCCGCGCTCGCATACAACAACGCTCCCAACAGATCCCTCTTCCCATTACTATCCTCCCTCGTATCGATCGCCATCGCCCTCCTCTCCGCGATCATACCACGGAGGTAGACTTTGAACTCGTGGTGACATTCCTTGATGTGGCGGAGGAGCGGGATGGGGAGCTTGTAGCACCATTTCGGCGTCGCGGTGTGGAGGATCGCGTACTCCATGACGCCGCGCACGGCGACTCGGAACGGGAGGGTGTGGCCAGTTGGGATGGCTTCAGGGACGTCGTCGCGCCAAGGCGGGAGTTGGGAGAATGACGTGGCGCACACAATCTATGGAGGTGGCAGGGTGAGTGAATAAGGGAGAGGAAGATGAGAGGAGAGAGAGAGAGAGAGGGAGCGTACAAAGAGGTAGATTTTGAGAGTCTCGTTGAGGAAGTCTTCGACGACGACCGTCGTCTTCCCGTCGGGCCCTTTGGTGCCCACTCGGTCCCACTCGGCCATGCATTCGTCGATTACGCGAACGGCTTCGTCCCAAGCTGCCGTGTTGGTTTTCTGCTCACCCAAGCAATATTTTTTTGTAAGACTCGACCTCAACTAGCACAGCACGAAACGACAACTCACCTCGGTGAACCCACTAGTGATGATCCTCTTGTGTCTCCTCCAATCATCGCCTTCCGTCACGACGACGTTCGGACCATAGACGTTCAACGCCCTGTAGATGTGGGGTGGTTTTTGGTAGAGCATGCGATCGGCGACGATGTGTTTGATCGCGACCGGGTCGGCGATCTGGATGGCTCGGACGGGAGGGAAGAACGAGACGAGCAAGAGGACGTCGGACGTGCCGCGGGAGCTGAATACTGTGGATGGTAGAAAGAGGTGTCAGCGGTCCTTTTTCTGATGATTGTGGTAGTGCAATTGAAAGTGATGGAAATGAACTGACGCTTGTGACGGTAGCGACGCAAGTACTGGTTCCCGATGTTGAAGCCGGGGAAGCGAGGCAGGAGGGCGAAGAAGCTGTGCGGGTAGATGAAGATCCTGATCCCTGGCAAGTTCCTACACACCCAACAAGCAGGTCAGGATTCGAACGCTTTCCTGCTTGCAACGCAGACAGCAACGAACTGAAGCAAGGTGGAGCTCTCCTTGTACCTGCCGAAGAGTTCTGGCAGCGCAAGTGCGATGAGCACGGCAGGGAAGCCGAGCACGACAGCGAGCACGATGGACGACAGTGACGGCATAGAGTAGTGCAAAAAAAGGTGTCGATATGAACGAAAGGCAAAGAAAGCAGAGCAAGGCCGGACACTTTTCTGGACGAAAGACGGCGGGGCGCGCGCCAGAGAACAAAGGCGCGTTTCAGGCTGCGCCCACAAGGGGCAAGGGAGAACAAAGGCGCGCCGTCGGAGTCTTTTTGTCCTTTTGTGTGTGACTTTTGCGGTGCAGTGCATCAATTGTTTCCTGGTCAAGAGGCTCTTGGAACCCCCGAGAAATGGTGGGCATCTCGGTGGAGGGAAGGAGGAGGAGGGAGCTCGAGGGAGCTCGTCGGGCGGATGACACGTAAGTGTTCCTTGGGGCGGTGTTCAGGCCAATTAGATAGGCCCCGGACGGTCGCCCGTGCCTCGTGCCTCGAGGAGCATTTTTCCAGGAAACAATTGGGGATGGTCAGCTCTTTGAGTGCACTTTTGGCTGGGAGGAATACTCTGGGCTCGAGCTAGGGGTGGGCTCACGTGTCGAGAATGGAACAGGTTTGAGCCTCACGAGACGCCACGTCGTCGATTACACTTCCAGCTTTCTGACAGAGTGCCTAGTTGAAGCAGACGAGTTTCGTCCTCTCATGAGCCTCCCGTCAATGTTTGTCCCTGTTGAAGACGTCACGTCGCAGAGCTGGTGCCACACGAGCAGGCGCGCGGCAGAGGTGGATGCCGTTCACGCTAGACACAGGGATTCGATCTGGCTCAAAATTCACGTGTACCCGACAGATGACTCTATTCGTAATTGTACAAATAACATTGCTGAGGGTCAGAGTGCGAAACATCCACCTCCACCAGTGGCGCCTGGATGGGGTCCGCGGACTCGGGTGCGACCAGAGTCGCGCTTGGGCGACGGGCGCGCAACCTGCTCCAGCTTCGCTCCGCTCCCTCTCGTCGTGGGAGTATCCAGCAAGCGCACCCACACCCACAAGTGCGTATACTTTTCTCTATGTAGCTAGTTTTGCAGCAATCGTGCTCAAATCGGACCCGACGGCGCGAGCAGTGCCACCAGCCAACACCGCGAACCCGCTCCCAGACAGTCGAGGTCAGTCCTCGTGCTTGCCCCCCCCCCCCCCCCCCGTCCATCCTCCCACAACTCGCACTAATCTCACTTGTACCACGACAGATCTCGCGGCAACATGGAACTTTCTCGAGGAGGGTGTTGGTGCGTGCCCTCGTTGCCCTCGCTCTCGTCCTCCCAGAGCCTCCCTTTCTCTCGCTCCTCCGTGCTCACCTCGCCCTCGTTGTAGACCACATGATGACCCGGCTCTCGGAGGGAATGTCGCACACCAAGTACATGAACGTGAGCTTCCCTCCCATCCGGTCGTGTTTCGCGCGTTGCTCCAGACGCGCCAAACCGATGATAACCTGCAAGCTGACGCGAGGCTCCGCTTCCCTCTGTGGTGCTCCCGGCCATGAAACGGCAACAGCTCTACACCGTCTCGTACAACTATTGCACCTCGTCAAGAATGAACACGGCCGGCATCAACGAGACGATGGGCGTTGGATCCACCGGCCGAAGTCTGTCCCGCTGCTGAAGCTCCTCTTGCTCCCTTGGCTGACCTTTCTCTGGGTTCCACCTCGCAGGCGGAGCGAACCTGATGGGATCGGACCTCTACAAGCACCTCAACGCCTACTTCATCTCTCACCTGAAACACGTCCAGTCCGGCTCGGACGACCTCTCGGACGAGCCTCTCCTCAACTACTACACCAAGGAGTGGCAACGGTACACCACGGGTGCGAGCTACGTCAACAGGCTCTTCACGTACCTCAACAGACATTGGGTCAAGAGGGAGAAGGATGAGGGAAGAAAGCATGTCTACGGCGTCTACATTGTGCGTCGTCGTTCCCCTCCACTTGCGGGTGTGGGGTGGGGAGACGGAGTCAAGTTCGGGGGAAGATGGCTGCTGACTGAGGGGTTTGGTTTGGTTTTGACGGCGGGTTTGCAGCTCTCGTTGGTGCAGTGGAAGGACGTGTTCTACAAGACGATCCAGTCCAAGTCGAAGCTCACGAGCGCACTGCTCAAGCTTATCGAGAAGCAGAGGAACGGGGAGACGATCGAGAGCGATTTGGTGAAGAAGGTCATCGACTCTTTCGGTGCGTGCCCTTTTTCTTTCTATTTGAGATCCTTTCTTACTTCTGTGATGGGATAACAGTCGCGTTGGGACTGGACGAGGCCGACACGAACCGACAAAACCTCGAGGTGTACCGCGAAGCGTTCGAGAAGCCGTTCCTCGCCGCCACCGAGGTATACTACACCGCCGAGTCGCACCAGTACATCGGAGACAACTCGGTGACGGAATACATGAAGAAGGCGGAGACGAGGCTGAGTGAGGAGGAGAATAGGGTGGATGTTTATTTGCACGCGAGTACGAGGAAGGGCGTGAGTGTTTCTCGGCTTACGTGGTGGAGTGGTAGAGAAGCAAGTGGGGAGGCTGATCATAATTCGGTGGATGCAGCTGGTGGCGAAGTGTGAAGAGGTGCTCGTCAAGAATCACTCGGGGTTGATGCAGGAGGAGTTCCAGCGCGTACGTCCTCTCGCTCCTAGGCGCGCGGAGGTGGTCGTCGTGCTTACTCCGCCATCCTTTCCCAGCTTCTCGACCAGGAGCAGGAGGCCGATCTCCACCGAATGTACCTTCTCTTGTCGAGGATTCCGTCAGGGTTGGACCCGCTGCGAGACAGGTTCGAGGCGCACGTCAAGAAGGCGGGATTGGAAAGCGTCGAGAGGGTCGCTGGCGAGTCGCAGGACAATGTCGTGCGTCCTGATCTTTTTCACTTGCTAAAAGTCCTTAGCTCAACCTCGTTTTCTTGTCAAATCAACAGGACCCGAAGGCGTACGTCGATTCGCTCCTCTCGGTGCATCGCAAGAACGCCGAGCTCGTGTCGAAAGCGTTCCGTGGCGACTCTGGCTTCGTCGCCTCGCTCGACAAGGCCTGTCGCGAGTTTGTCAACAGGAACAAGGCCTGTCCGAGCGCGTCGAGAAGTCCGGAGTTGCTCGCCAAGTATGCCGATAGTCTGCTGAGGAAGAGCAACAAGGCTGGTGGAGAGGAGGCGGATTTGGAGCAGAGTTTGAGTGATACGGTGCGTCCACTAGAGGGTTTTCGGTTCATGAGTGAGAAGTGAAGCTGATTGTGTGTCGGCGTTTAGATGACGGTCTTCAAGTATATCGAGGACAAGGACGTGTTCCAGAAGTTCTACTCCAAGATGCTCGCCAAGCGTCTCGTCAACTTCGCGTCCGCGTCGGACGATGCCGAGGCGAGCATGATTTCGAAGCTCAAGGACGCCTGCGGATTCGAGTACACGTCCAAGCTCCAGAGGATGTTCCAGGACATGTCGTTGTGCAAGGACTTGAACGACCAGTTCAGGGACAAGATTGCGGGTGCGATTGAGGCCAAGGAGATTACCGGTGAGTGATTGGGTTCCCCAAGGCTACTTTCGAGTGCGTCATTGACGATGGTCCTTTTCAGTCGACTTCCATGTCCTCGTCCTTGCGACTGGTCAGTGGCCGCTGCAGGGCCCGTCGAGCGATCTCAAGATGCCGTCCGAATTGCTCAAGACTTACGAGCGTTTCGAGGGATTCTACATGTCGAAGCACTCGTTTGTCTCTTTCTCCATCCATTGCTGTTGAAAGCTTTTGGACTGATAAAGGATCGGAAATCCAGTGGCCGCAAGCTCTCGTGGCTGTGGCAGATCTCGAAGAACGAGTACGTGTCTTTCTTGGGGGGTGTGGATTTCCAGCTCGTAGCTGACGCTGTTCCCTCTCGGCTAGGCTTCGGATGACGTACGCGAACCAGAAGTACATGCTCCAGGTGTCGATGTACCAGGCGTGCGTGCTCCTCCAGTTCAACTCGGGCGGCGACAGTCTCTCGTACGACGACATCGCGCTCGGCACCGGCATCAACGAGGACACTCTGAAGCCTGTTTTGGCGATGCTCACCAAGGCCAGGGTCATCGACTTGAAGAACGACATGTATGAGCTCAACCTTGGTGCGTCTGCTGCTTTGCGTTGAGGAGACGTTGGTGGGAAGAGAGGCTGACCTAGGATGGGGTTTCTTAGGCTTCAAGTCGAAGAAGATTAGGATCATGCTCAACGCTCCTATCAAGTCGGAAGTCAAGGCCGAGTCTGCTGACGTCCTCAAGCACGTCGACGAGGACCGCAAGATGCTCATTCAGGCCGTTATCGTTCGGTTCGTTCACCGCCTTTGATGCGTTCGGCCCCGATCAGTGCTGACCTCGCTTTCTCGGTTTCAGTATTATGAAGTCCCGAAGTCGGTCTCTTATCTTCGCCCGAATGCGTTGTGGACTTTCAGAACTGACTGACCACCATACTCTCACTCCAGAACAAATGAAGAACCAGCCCCTGATCCAGGAGGCCATCACCCAACTTGCTGCTCGCTTCACTCCCAAGGTCTCGGACGTGAAGAAGTGCGTCTTCCTTCCATCCGTTTTCTCGCGACAAGTCTTGAGTACTGACGTTCGTGCTACGTGCAGGGCGATCGATACCCTCCTTGACAAGGAATACCTGGCGCGTGTCGAAGGCAACCGAGATCTCTTTGAGTGTATGTTCTCCATTGTCATCGGTGTCGTTATCGACCCGCATCTGACTTAACGTCTCTGGCTCCCGCAACTCGCAGACCTCGCATAACCTCTCTCACGCTACCCCAACCCCCTTCTTCTCGCATTTCCCTTCTCTTCCCCTTTCTTTACTTCCTTCCCCTCGTACTACCACCCCAACCTCGTTATTCCTTCTTGCTGGTCTTCTGGAAGCCCACATTCGAGCTTCCCGCCCTTCCGTCTTTGCTGTAGATTTCATTACTCACACACCACATTCACCTCGTCGCTTTTTTCTGCAACTTTTACGAAAAAGGTTAAACCAGAGCTGCTATTGGTTTTTTGTTCTGTTTGAGTAAAAGGGGCTGTCGGAACATCGCGCTGGCATGGGCGGAGTCCTGGAGACCTGGACGAACAAAGGGGAGAGGAAGCGCTGACGTGGGTCCTTTCGAGCGCTTATCTTGACAATCGGAGCTGTTGCCGTTGCTCACGGAGCAACTTTCTGCCCTCTTTCTTTTCTTTTTTCCTTATCACAATACTCCGGTCATCTCAGACAAGGGGGGGTGGCTCGTCGGCCCCGAAGCCCACCCCTTTCATCGCCGAAAGCAGATGCCCGAGCCCCGAACCCCGGTTGTTTCGCTTCTTTCGGATTCCATCCCGTTCCGCCGCTTTTGTCTATAAAACGGGCGACGATCGGGAGGCTGAACCTCTCTTTCTTCCTCTTACCATCACCTTCTGACCGCTCGGACCATTCTCGACATTTTCCTGTACGGACGAACAGGATGATTGCCTCCGCCTCCGCCACCGCCACCGCCGCCGCTGGTACTCGCCACCTCGACCGGGCCGTGCCCTCGCCATCTCCATCGGTATCAGCACAAGACTTGACGCTCCTGCACCACCGCCTCGACTTCCCTCTCCACCCACTCAACAGACTCACGCCGACAGAACTCTCACTAGCGGCGTACAACCAGTTGCAATACATCCCTTCATCGCTCGACGACCCGACAAGGCTCCGGATCTCGAAACTCTGGTTCGATGCGAGGGAGCGCGCGAGGCTGGACGGAAAACGGGAGGAGGACGTGCCAGAGTTGATAGCACTGGATTTCAGTCTCGATGATTTAAACGAGTTGAGCACGACGCAGTTGGTCGCCGTGCAGTTCCATCCTGAATTGGAGGACCATGTCGAGGGGGCCGAGGTGGTGTTGATGCGCGCCGAGAACGTTTGGTGGAGGAGGAGGGAGGCCGCGGCGAACTCCCTGATGCTGATGATGCAAAAGAAAGAAGATGTAGCTGTAGCTGTGGAGAAGGTGTTGTCTACGGAAGGAGTTATCGAGGCGGAGGAGGACGTCAAGCCACCGTTAAGCGCCGACGCGCAACCCACTCTGCCGATACTGGAATCGGGATCGGTCAAGGACGGGAACAACGAACACACCGAAACAGGTCCAACCACCACAAACATCTACACGACACCTCCGCCGTCTCCTCCCACTCCCATCAACGGCACCGCGCCTCTCTCCGCGCTCGCACCGCCATCATCTCCGGACGCCCCTTTGTCCGGACCTGAGTCCACACCCCTCCCCCTTATCATCGAGACGACACACATGGTCCTACGGAGTCAGCGCGGACCTTCGCCTGAGCTGGTTCTGGCGACGTTGGAGAGAGTAGCGGGAGTGGAGGAGAAGAAGGATGCCACGTCGGTGCAAGAGGTGGAGGACGGGGAGATGCGAGATGAGGGCACGGTGGAGGTAGAGAAAGTCGTGGTAGTGGAGCTAGTAGATGAGCCGGAAGGCTCTGTGGTAGCTGTGGATGTTCCCTCCGCCGTCACAAACGCGCTGGAGACGGCAAACACGCATGCGGGCGCGGATGCACCGCCATCATCGACGACGATTTTGCACACCGACGACGGCACCACACCATCCTCTTTCCCCCCAACGTCCACTCAAATTTCTTTAAAACCGACCCTCCCACTCCTTACACCTCCATCCTCCCCCACGACCGACCCAACTCCCCGCCCCTTCGCGCACCGTATCGGACGTCCAATCGGCTCGCTTGAAGCGCGCATCAACTTCAACAGCGCATCCTCCACCACCAAAACGATCGAAGAGGAAGTGTTGGACAAGGAGTTGTTGGCATACTTCCAGACTGGACCTGAAGAGTCGCGAAGCCCGAAGGAGCTTTGTGAACCGACGCAGACTTTGGAGCGCTTTGGGTTTGGGTTTGGTGTACAGAAGGGCGTCAAGAGGAGTTGTGGTGAGGTTGAGAGTGAGACGAAGAGTGCGGGAGTGAAGAAGAGTAGGAGTTTGGTCGAGAGGTTGTAAAGTGATCGAGCAGAGGTCGAGGTCGTGCGGGGCTCAAGTGGCAACGTGTACTTGTATCTCTACACAGCGGGTTTGTCGGGTGTTTAGTTTTTTTTCGTTCTGTCTTTGTAAATATGACAACTTTCAGTACATTTTTTGAGCTTCCGGTCCAAGCGTAGTAAGAAAGCCAACCAAAAAAATCAGTCCATCACTCAGCCTCCAGCGCCCGGCTCGGGAGTGGGGAAGGAAGCTCCGCCTCCGCTCTCTCGGCGCCACTAACATCCCTCTCTCTTCCTCTCTCCCCGTGCACTTCCTCACAGCCCCAAACATGGCCTCCATCTTCTTCACAGCCAAGCACTACGCCGTCGTTGGCGCTTCGACCGACCCAGCCAAGTTCGGGAACCGCGTGCTCCGGTGGTACCAGTCCCACTTGCCCGAGCAGGTCACGCCGATCAACCCTGTGCGTCTCTTGTTCTGTCGGGCTTGGGAGAGGACGCTGAAGATAAGTATCGTGGAGGAGAGAACAGAAAGAAAAGACGATCGAAGGCCTCGACGTGCTCTCGTCGATCAAGCTGCTCCCAGACCCAACGACGACGTCCATCTCGGTCATCACGCCACCGGCAGTCACGCTCGGAGTAGTCAAAGAAGCGCTCGACCTCGGCATCAACGCAATCTGGTTGCAACCCGGGTCAGAGGACACTGCCGTAAAGCGGTTCGTGGCGGTACAGGAAGGGGCGCAGCAGAAAGTCATCCTCGGCGGACCTTGTATCCTTGTGCTCGGAGCAGGGTTGCTGGATGAGGAGAAGAGGAGGGCGGGGAAGCTGTAGTGGATCGCAAGAACGCGAGTTGCTCACCGTGGTTAGGTAGGAAGAAAGCAAAGATCCGAATTTGAATCACAAAGCTCAGCGCGCAACCATCTCAAAAAAAAAAAGCAGCCACGTCAACCACCTACCTCTCCACCTCGACCCTCGGCGACTTTTTCCTGCTATACCTCCTCCTATCCTCCTCCACCTCCCACCACTTCTCTTCCTCCCTCCCACCCTCCAAACTCCCCTTCTCCCTCTCCATCTTCCTCCTCTCCACCTCCCTATCCCACTCCTTCTCCGCCTTCCTAACCTCCACCATCAACTCCTTCACCTTCTTGACAGCACTCAAACACCCGAAAAATTTCCACAACCCTTGATGGTTCTCCTCGAGATACTTCATCTCGGCTCCGCCCAACCTCCTTCCATACACGTACGCTGCTGAATCGATGATTCGAGCGGGGTAGGGGAGCACGGGTTGAGGTGCGAGTGGGGAGACGTGTAGGAAGGGTTGGGGGAGAAGGTCGCGACGCGGGCGGTGGGTGAGGAGAGAGAGATAAGGGATGGGGAGGATGATCGAATGGCCGGTGGTGTTGAGGTACGCGACGTGCGCTTCGAGCTTCTCGGTCGTGTACATCCTGGTTGGAAACCCGCACAAAACACGCCCAACTCAGCACAAGAGCGCCACATCGAGATTTGGGTCGAGAGAACCTCAAGGCAAAGCTCACGGATCAATCGGCTCCATTCCCCTCCCGTTATCCCTCACCAACATCTTCCTCAACTCCTTGACTTCCTCCCGCTCCTTCAACACATCAACCTTTACCTCGACCTTCTTCTCGCTCCCCGCGCTCCACTCGACGCTCTTACTCGCCGTCGCCACGGCCAACTGGTTCACCGTCCTCCTCTTTGGCTGGCGCGCTCCAAGTCTCGGCTTGAACTCGAGTGAGGATCGCTCAGATCGAGGCGGCGTCTCGCTTCCCGAAGTGATCGTGCGCTGAGGGGTCGCCGAGTCGAGTCGGATGGACGAGGGAGAACCGGCATGGAAGAAGACCGCGTCGGGCGAAGGTGGTGGTGAGGGTGACTCCAAACGGTGTTCGTGTAGTGGGAGAGGGTTGAGAAGCTTCGAAGGCGAGCGCGAGCGGCGACGGGATGGGACGACGAACGGCTTCTCGTCGACTTGGGGCGCCGGGGTCCAGTCGAATGGCGATGAGGAGGGTTGAAGAGCGGATTCGAGCTTGACGGTTGTAGAAGGGGGAGTTCCTGGCTCTGCTAGCCCAGAGCACTCCGTCTTATCCTCCAGTTCCTTCAATCCCTCCCCGTCGACCGCACGCATTCCTCCACGCTCGCGCTCCTGCACCGCCTCATTCTTTTCCTCGACGGGCGACGACGCTGAGAGCGAGTTTGAGAGGCTCAGCAAGCTCAACGCGACCTCCTCGTCCGACGATGATCCCTCTCCACCAGCCATCTCCTCCTCCTCGAGCTTCTCCTCGTCGAGTCGCGGCTCCGCAGGGTGGACGTCGTCGTCGTCGTCGATCCGCTCATCATTCTCCCAAACAGGCGTCATGGCCCGCTTCATCGCCCTCGCCGTCCTCGAGCTCACGCTCCCCGTCCTCCTCACCTTCCCTCTTCCCAGTTCTCCTTTCTGCACCGCCTTCTCCACGACCGTCACGAGCAGCGGCTCCTCCTCGCTCTCCTCCTCCCTGCTCGCGAACGCGGCCGCCTCCACAATGCCGTCTCGTCTCCCCTCGCTCCCAACCTCCGCCTTCTCCTCCTCATCAACGAGCATCAACTTCTCCGCCCCACTATTTCCGCTCTTCGTCCGATTCCTCAAGCTGAACCTCGTCGCCGGTCTCGGGCTATTCGGATCCCGCTTCCTCCCCGGCCTCCGCTTGACCACTTTCACGAGCGGGATTTCTGGCTCGTCATCGTCTTCTCCACCCTCAAGAGCTTTGCCTTCCTCCTCCTCCTTCACCCATGTTGAGAACTCCCACTCCGGCGCCGTACTCCAACTCTCAAGCGGTCTCCTGAGCCCCAACACGGTTCTCCAGTTCTCGTACTCGTCCTTCCTCCCTTCTTCCTCGCTCTCGCTCAATCTCGGTCGCTTCCGTTTCGGTTGCTTGTGAGTCGGGATTTCGAGCGAAGAGAGTGCTGCCAGGAGCGCAAGAGGCGAGATGGTTGGTTGAGATGGGCGTGGTGGCGAAGATGAAGGTGAGGGAAACGAGGAGGAGGAAGGCAAAGTTGGGAGTTCGTCGAGCGAGAGGATGCGAGTGCCGATCGGTGGTGTCCTGAGCCCGTCCTCGTCCTCGTCCTCATCGGAAGACCCCAACGACGTCGCCTCGTCGTCGTCGTCGTCGTCTCTTGTCGGGTCGTCGTGAAACTCGTGCGCGACGAACTCTGTCACCTCATACCCGCTCCCCGTCACCCCTCCCTCCTCGTCCAGTTGCGTCCGTAACTGAGCCTTGATATGAAACCTGTCCATCCCCATAGAGTCAAGCGATCAACTCTTCCCACAACCGAAAAGCACGAAGCGGAACGAGAACGACTGACGGACACAACCCCTTCCTCCTGTTCCCCTCCCGATCCCCCCTTGCCGTCCTCGCGCCTTTCGAACAAAACAGCGTCATCTTCCTCGCTTTACTCTCCCAGATGTTGATTCTCACTCCATCCCCCTGTGGTACGCTTCGGACGAAAGAGAGGAACGAAGGGAGGGACGAGAACAAAGTCCCGAGCGAGGGGTAGCTCGTTGCTCCGAGTGGTGCTGGACTGGAGGAGGACGACGACGACGACAGAGGCCTGTGACCAGCTTTCGGCATCGTTGTCAGCTACGGAAGAAAGTAATGCGAAAAAAAGTGGCGAGTGAGTGGACAAAGTGGAAGCTGCACGAACGACGCGGCGAGGGCGGGACATCGCGCGAACTTGGCGCCCCCTCTCTCGCGCAGCTGACGTGGTCCACGCAGACGAAACGGTCCAAACGATAGACACCAAAGATCTCCCTATTCCCATTCCCTCCTACTCATTACCCTGTTCAAAAGGTTATTACCTTTCTCAGGAAACAGTTTTTTTTTTTGGGGACGCACGCACGCGGTTCAGGGATTGCGGGAAACGCGCGAAGACGTTGGCAGGCACCTCACTTTTCGCTTTCGCCTGTCTTTTTTATGATGGACGACATCCAGAACTGCAGACTTTGAAGTACTTGACAAAATAGAACTGAGGAGCTCTTGCCCACTCTCTCGCTTCCAGGCACGAAACCAAAACCCCGAAGAAAAAAAAAAAAGAAACACGAGGCGGTGCAACAAAGTTTCCAACACCACTGCTGCTCTCTCCAAAACTCCAAAGAGTAGAACAAGAAGGTGCAACTCATTCTCAATGTACAAAGAGGGGAAAAGAAAAGGAGGGAGAGGGGTAGAGGTAAAAGCAACGTAGGGATACAAACGATGAGTTTAGAGGGAGGAGGAAGAGGAGGGGTTCACACGATCGTCCAGTCCAGTCGTCGCCAATCGGGCCTGCACAATAGGGATATATATACTCAAGCGGTCGAGTTGAAGGGGAAAACAAAAGAAAGAAGCTACAAAAGTGTGTGCAGGATTGGAGGGAGAGGGAAGGGTCTGTTTGTCTGCATGACGGAAACGACGTGGAACGGCTCAAAGTGGGATGAGCGAAAGAGGTGGCGAGGTGAAGAGCGAAATGCGGTGTGCCAAAAGGAAAGCGAATGAGGTAGGATAAAGGTGGATAACCGAAAGCTCTAAAAAACAGAGATCAACCAGGGGGAAGAATAAACAAAGAAAGAGGAACAATCAAGGACGCGGTCCGATTCCACTCCCACCCCTTCGCTCATCCCGCTCGCCACTCCTCCTCCCACCCCGCAAATCACTCATCTCCACCTCGTCCTCATCATCGACACCACCACCAACGTCCCAAACAACGTCCCTCACCTCATCCTAATCGCTATCGCCCCTAGTCCCCACACTCTGATAACTCGTTGCTCCTCCCACACCACTTCCCTCACCCGCATTCGGCAGCTGGCCAGTAAACAGACTCTTGACTTTGTCTCCAAAGCTGGCTTGAGGTCCAACCGCACCACCGGGTTTCGAAAGAGACGGAGGCTCGGTCGAAGAAGGTCGGATGAGCGACGCGGCTTCGAGGTCGTGTTGCGAAGAGTCGCCAAAGAGGCGGTCTGTACGCAACGAAGTGATCAGCGTCAGCCAGGCACGGTAAACAGCTTCCAGAAGGTCCTAGACGCACCCATCTCTTCCAGCGGGACTCCCATCGTCTCGGGGTACCCGAAGTAGACGATGATGAACGAGCACAAGCAGAAGAACGCGTGCATCGGGTACACCCTCCACCGAATCGCCTCCTGAAGGATCGGTGTCGCTTCTCCAACCTAAGAAGCGAAGAAGTCTTTCAGTGCGCTGTAGCCAGATGCGGAGAAGGAAAGAAAGACGCACGACCCAGTTAAAGATCCAGTTCGTGGCAGTCGAGATGGACACGCCCTTGGCCCTAAACGAGTTGGGAAGAATCTCCGGAGGGTAGAGCCATGGGATCTGGGCATCCTCAAATCAGCCTTCGCTCGCTTTGCTTCTCCGAGGAAAGAGGAAAGCGCACCGGTCCCCACGAATACCCGAACGCGGCGTTGAACGTGATGACGGACACGACGACAGCGATGGGCGTGTACGTCTTGTCGAGGTAAAGGAAGTAGCCGACGGATGAGAGTGCGGTCGCCATGATCTACGTCGATCCAAACGACGTCAGCTGAGGGTCCGACCTCTCGGGGTCACGATTGGAAGCAGAGAAACGCACGATAGCACCACTCAGAAGGATCGGACGACGTCCCATCATATCAACGAGGTACCAAGTTGGCACAGTGCTGAGGATGTAGACTGTCGATAAAACTCTCAAGTGTCAGCCCACCTACGTCTAAAAAGAAACGAGGAGCGTTTCGAGAACGCACTGATTGAGTTGATGCCAGTCATGAGGATCGCGTCTCGTCCGATCCAGCCAGCAGATTCAAAGACGAGAACAGCGTAGTACGAGATGACGTTGATGCCGTTCTGTTATTTCGTCGTTTCAATAGCAGAAAACGAAGCTTGTCAGTGGCGCGCGTCAAAGGAAGGGAAGCAGTTCAAAACGCACAAGCTGAGCGAAAGCCTGGGCTGACATGGCGATCAAGACCCTGTACTTGTATCTCTTCCACATAGACCTGTACGAGCGGTCCCCCACCAACCTCTACAATGCCACCGACGCACCACGTCAGCTCCCCTCTCTTTCCCTCCACCACAGAAACCGAAACGAAGCTCACATCAGCAATGACACCCTCCTTAATCTCCCTGAACTCCTCCCTCGCTTTCGGGCTCTCCAAATCTCCGTCTCCATGCAAATCAGCAAGGATCTTCATCCCCTCCTCGTCGAGGTCCATGTCGAGGAGCCACCGCGGGCTCTCGGGGATGAGGAGCGTGCCAACGGCGAGGAGGAGGCCGATGACGACTTGGAAGAAGAGAGGGATGCGCCAGGAGAGGTCGGAAGTGAGGTAGGAGGTAAAGTAGGCGATCCACTGACGAGCGTGAGAGAAAGAGGAGGGGCGTGGCGTTTCGAGTTGGTGGGCGTGCGTTAGGAGATTGCTTTGGAGACGGAGGAACGTGTCACAAGGACGGGAAGGGGAGGGACGTACGACGGAGGTGGAGTAGCCAAAGATGTTGCCGGTGAACTCGATGCAGGCGAGCTTGCCTCGGTTCTCGGCGGGGGAGATCTCGGACTGGTAGACAGGCACAATCATCCTGCAGTTGGCGTTCACGTGGGAGTTTTGAGTGGAAGTAGGTTTCGGCAAAAAAGAGTCAGCTGTTGCTCCTCCTGAGCATCCATTGCCACCACATCGCCACCAGGCACGACTCAGAGAAAGGGGGAACCGTCGGGACTCACGACAGGAAGCCGACGCCAAACCCACTAATGACCCGGCCAAAGACCATCATCTTGAACCCGCTCGCAAACGTCTGGAAGCTGCCACCGATGGTGAAGATGACGGCGCCAGTGAACAGGGTCGCCTTCCTGCCAAACACGTCGCCGACGCGGCCCGCGAGCAGCGAGGTAATGAACGCGCCAATCTCTGGTGAGCCGGCCACGCGCGGGGTTAGAGGGGCGTTCGGTTCGGGGTGGGACGGGTGGGACGAACCGAGGATGGCGACCATGGTGCCCACTTCGTACGCTGTTGGACGGTGGAAGAAGGCCTTGAAGTACGGTCCGGTGATGATGCCTGACCTGTTGCGCTCGACGAGACGTGAGCAGTGCGAGCGCGCCGAGCCCCGGCCGGCGACGCTCGAGGGCAGCAACACAGGGCCAGAGGGACCTACATGACGCCCTGGTCGTACCCGAAGCAGAACACGCCCAATGAAGCTAGAACCGCGCGAGCTGTCAGCTGTCGCGAAACGAGGGTGCGCGCTCGCCCAGCGCTGGACGTACCAAAGCACGAGATGGAGAGCAGCAACGCCTGGCCGCTCATCCGTGGTTTCGTCGACATGTCCGAGCTCGGTAGCTGTGGTGCCATCGCCTCGAAAAGTTGCACGAAAACTTTGGGAGGGCGACGTCGTGGTCGGAAGCAGAGGAGCGCGCGCCGGCCGCCCTTGGGCCCGACTGCGATGATGTAGCTGGCGTTTGCGCGGGTGGGAGGTGCCCGGCGCGCGGGCGGAACGGGGACCCAGGATAGAAGGAATGCATAGAAAAGTTTTACATCATTTCAACTTCTCTATATATTTTTGTATCCCCTTTCTAAGTGCACCAAAACTGGCCACTCGATGCGCCATGTCCGCCGCTCAGGCGTCCAGTCCGGCACGTTTGGACGTTGGGCACCTGACCTGGGTCGCTCCTGAGGAATCTGCCCAGTCATCTCTAGGAGCATACCTGGCCTTAGTCTAGATGCTAAGTAATCACCTGATCCAAACACCAGCGGTCAACAAGCTCCTCCGAACCCGCGCGCTCACTCCATCTCCACGGACTTTGCGAGGGATTGTTTTCGTCTCGCCGCCCAAAGGGCGTTGCCCGCGTTCCACGTCGTTGCCCTCGTCCTGCGCCCTCGCTTAGCACGGCCACAACTCTCACCATCCTCCAAAAATGGGCAGCAACGGCAACGGCGCCGCCGAACCTTTGCTCACGCTCTGCGCGTCGCTCGCCATCTCCGGAACGGCGTACGTCCTCACGGCCCGACTCGTCCCTCTGCTCGGCGACACCCTCGTCGCCAAAGGTCTCGGAGGGCGGGATATGCTCAAAAGGGGGTTCAGGAGGGACGTCGTACAACCTGATGGCACGAAAAAGGGCGGTGCGGGCGTCGTGCTGTGAGTATCGTCGCTCCTTTGGTTCCACGCACGTGCGAGCGAAGCTGATTGATTCTGTTGTCGTGTGTGCTGTTGATGGCGAGCAGACCAGAAGCAACAGGCGTGATCGGAGCATCAGTCTACGTCCTCCTCCTCACCCTCTTCGCGCCCCTCCCGTTCATCTCGCACCTCTCGCCGACAAGAGATCCGGACCTCACGTTCCCGCACCACTCGTTCGCGACCTACCTCGCCTCGCTCCTCTCCCTCCTCACGGCTACGTTCTTGGGATTCCTAGACGACGTGTTTGACATCAGATGGAGATTCAAAGTCCCGATCCCTGGTGCGTTGCTTTGCTTCAGAAGGGAAGAAGGAGGAGCTAATGTTGGCGAGCAACAAACAGTGATCGCCTCGGTCCCGTTGTTGGTCACCTACGCCGCAGGATCTGGCATCACAGACATCGTCCTCCCCAAAACATTCGGCCTCAGAGCGCTCTTCAACGTCGAGAGCACTTCTGGGGTCATCCACCTCGGTGCGCGCCCGCCGCACGTGATTCGAAAGAGTAACAAACGGTAGCTGATTCCGCATGGTGTGCGATACAGGGCCACTCTACTACCTCTACATGTCCCTCCTATCAACCTTTTGCACCAACTCGATCAACATCCTCGCTGGCGTCAACGGCGTCGAAGTCTGTCCCTTTCCTTCCTTCCCGTCCTGCCTCCTTCCCTAACCTGTCCCACTGTAACTAGGTCAGCCAAGCCCTTATCATCACCCTCTCGATCCTTCTCAACGACCTCCTCTACCTCACTTTCGACTTCACGCCCTTCCTCGCCCTTCTCGGCTTCTCCTCCGAAACGCGGTACACCATTTCCGCCGGGCTCGCTAGGGGCAGCCAAGAGCTGCAAGACCGCCACCTCTTCAGCCTCTACTTCATGCTCCCCCTCGTTGGAGTCTGCTTCGGGCTACTCAAACACAACTGGTTCGCCCCTCCCCCTTCACCCTTGGGGTCACACCGCACCACGTGCTCACCAACCCCCTTAGGTACCCCGCCCGGTCCTTCATCGGCGACACGTTCTGCTACTTCTCCGGCATGGCCTTCGCCGTCGTCGGTATCCTCTCCCACTTCTCCAAAACCCTCCTCCTCTTCTTCATCCCCCAGATCTTCAACTTCGTCTACTCCCTCCCTCAACTCGCCGGGATCGTCCCGTGCCCTCGTCACCGCCTCCCTACGTTCGACGAAAAGACGGGGTTGTTGGGACCTTCGTACGCGAGTTTTGCTCCGGACAAGCCGGCGCCGAAAGGAGCGCTCAAGCTCATCCTTCGACTGCTCGGCAAAATCGGGCTGGTGGACGTCGTGGAAGAAAAGGGGGAGATCGTGAAGGTCTCGAACCTCACTATTCTCAACCTCCTGCTTATCACGTTTGGGAATATGAAGGAAGAGAGCTTGACGAGCCTCATGATGGCGGTACAGGTTGGTGGGAGTGCGATAGCGTTCGGGGTGAGGTATGGAGGCGCGGGGTGGTTTTATGGTGGTGAGAGGAGGTAGTGGGCTGGGGTGGAATCATAGAAATGATTTGACATCCCTTTTTTGGTGAGAGAACTTGTGTGTTTGTGAGATGGCCTCAAAAGAGAAAACGGTGGAGGAGGGGGGTGTGACGTGGTCCCCCCATCCTTTATTTTCGCCTCAACGTCCTTCCCCGCTACCCTGCCTTTACGCGCTCGGAGCTCTCTCTCCTTCCTTCCTTCCTTCTACCATCACAACCCTTTCATCTCCATCATGTCCCTGTGGGAACCCCTCCCTTACACTCCTACGCCTACCCCTCCTCCTCCTCCCGTCCCAGTCCCAGCACCCGCACCCGAGAGTTCTACTTCGACCGAGCAGCCCCCACCACAACCGCAACCACGACCACAACCTTCTAGCACGAACTTGTGGGAACCTTTGAGTACTCCTCCGGCTCCGACTCCTCCACCCCTCCCCGCACCCCCGGTTCCAGAAGTCGACACTTGCACTTCGAGTTGCACGGAGCAACCGCGACCCTCAGAGCAGACGCAAGAGGAGCAACAGCAGCAGCAGGAGGAGCCATCGAACGACCAGGACAGGCCGGAGGAGGAAGAAGATACTCAACCAGAAAAGTCGGCCGGACCACCACGACCACCACGCGAGCCCACTCCTCCTTCGTCCCACCGCCTCGCACTCCCCTGGTTGCCGTCGTTGGAGGAAGACGACTCGTTCCCCGACTTTGAAGCGGGCAACAAGATGACGAGTGGGGAAGCTAGTCCGTGTTTTTCTCTTCTCCTTACCTCTCTCTTTACTTTTAAACATTCATTGATGAAGCTCCCTGGAAAATGGGTTTGTAGGCTGGGAACACAAGGACTCGTACGGCACTTGGTTGGACGACGAGCTCGCGAAGAAAGGGTTGGGATTGGGAGGGAGGAAAGGAGAAGGAATGGAGAGGTTGTGGGACGATGAGTGGGATAGGGATGATGTCGAAAGTGGGTTTTTGAAAGAGTTGAGGTGAGTCTTTCCTTCTTGGTCTTTGGGGTGGTTGGGACCACGTGGAGGTGCTGATAGGGTTTTTGTGGTGGGGGAAATTGGCAGGGATAAGCTTGGGATGAGTGGTGAGGCAGGTTTGTTTGAGAATGGGGAGCAGGAGGAGGAAGCGCGAGGGCGAGAGGAAGGGTTTGAGGAGGAGGAGGATGGGATTGTCGACGTTCAGCCGGTCGACGACGACGACGGCGAGGGCGAGGAACACCTGGGTGGAGGGGCGGAGGACGTCGAGGCGATGATTGCTGGAATGAGGGAGGTTAGTGCTGGTGGGGTTGAGATGGAGGACGTGCAGCAGCACCAGGAGGAGGCGCGGGGCGGCAGCGTCGACTCGAGCTTGTATGACCATCGGGACTCTCAGGAGGAGAGGGAGGGCAGTGCGATTTCGGTGATCGTAGTCGATGATACTTCAGATGATAGTGATTGAACTTCTTAACACTTCTTCATCTACTGCAAGTACTTTGCGAGGAAATCGTTCGCCTTGTTGTACGCCCCCACGTACCTCGCGTTCTCCGTCGCCCCCTCCAACAAGTCAAACCCATGGTTCGCTCCCTCGACCTTGACAAACAGCACGTCCACCTTCTTCTCCTTCAACGTTTCCCACAACTCCTCCGACAACAACACGGGGACCATCATATCATCCACACCATGCACGATCGCCGTCGGCGGCGTCGACTCCGCGTTCACCAACTCCTTCGGCACGTACTTTTTCAACTCTTCCGGGTCCGCACTCCCAACGACCTTCTCCGCGATCCCTCCCTCCTGAACCATATAGAAGCAAGCCCTCGTCCGTTTCTCGGCGACCATAGTAGCGAAATCGACGTCAGCGGGCGCGTGCGAGACGACGGGCGTGTCGAGGTCGAGGTGTTGTGCTACTTCGGCGTAGGTGATGTGGTAAGGGAATGCTACGGGGGCGTTGTAGGACTGGTGGGAGGGGTTCGCGACGGGGTAAGCGGCGAAGACGGCGCGTGGGGCGGGGGAGAGCTGGTAGGAGGAGAGGAGGGCGAGGAGGCCACCTGTGTGATTGATGTGTGAGCTGATGGTCAACATACTTTTTCTGTACCGGTCAAAACGTCCGAAACAAAGTGTTTTCGATCGGAAGAGGAGGGGTACGCACCAGCACTACACCCGGACACCGCCGTCCTCTCGCCATCGACCTTGCCCCCACCCAACGCCTTGTCCAGTCCTCCATTCATCACAAACCTCACACCATCCTTGACGTCCTCGACGATCTCCTTCAACCCGACTTGCGGCGCGAGCCTGTAGTCCAACCCCACCAACGCCCATCCTCGGGACAGGGGCAACGCGTCGAGGTCGGACCAGTCGCTTGAACAGCCGTCAAAGAGTCCTTTTTTAATGCATCGAGTTAATCAGTTGATAATCACAAACAAGCGGGCAACGAGAACGGGACGAACCTCCTCCATGCACCCAAACAACAGCCGGCACGGGATGAGTTACGGTCTGAGGCAGCCAAACTTCGAGGTAGATCGTGTGCCCCTCGACTTCCTTGAACGGTACTCGAGCAGTAGCAGGTGGTTTTGGCGCCATCGTGAGAAAAAAGTCGTGAGAGAAGTGGTGGATACGGAAGGGAGCCCTGCGCTCAGGCCCGACGCCGCGACCTTTGGACCGGGGCCGAGCTTCCTCTCTGGGCTGTCGCGGAGCTGAGGACGAAGACGGGCCGGCGGGAGAGCGATTGATCGGGTCATATCATCTACGTCTTAGAAACAGTTCCGCTCGTTCTGCTTTATCGAGCCCAGGAAGCAGTGGTGGTCCGGAAGCCGGGCGACGAAGAGAAGCCACGCACGTCGTGTCAGTTTCTCTTTGTTCAAATGGTGCTAGAAGGAACTGGATCCGTGCTCAATCAAGATAGAGCAGAAAATATGGATGATGTAGCCTAACCGGCCATGATTACAGAGTACAAGCACAACAAACAAAGCAAGAATATCCACGTGGCCTATATAATGCGCGACCCCTCTATACCCCACCCCTCTTCAGACATCCTGGAACGGCGAGCTCTTCTTCTCCCTCTCCATCTCCTTCCCCATAGCCTCCGGTCTCAACATCATGTCGATCCCCCTCCTCCCCCGCCTTTCGGCCAAAGTCGGCGTCGGGCTGTTCGGTGCCGACTCGTCGACCTCCGTAAAAGAAGTGACTTCGACAGAGTAGTGTACGCTGGTCTTTCGGGGGAGCGTGATGGGACTCGTGGCGTACGAGACGCGGCGGTCGGGGTGGCTAGAACCCGCGTAGGAGGGTCGGCGGTCGTGAGAGTCGCTTTCGCTGCTTGTGATCTGTATGAGGTTGGTTAAGATGAGAAAAAAGAAGACGAAAAAAAACGGGGAAAGATGAAAGAATGGCTCACGATGAAGAGGTTCGTCGAGTTCATCAGAGTGTCGAGCACGCACGACGCCATACACACCCAGGAAAGCTCCTTCCCGTGCAGCCGTGTAAGGATGAAGGCGTTGGTGGCAGTAGAAGCCAT
This sequence comes from Pseudohyphozyma bogoriensis, assembly GCA_024364755.1. Taxonomy (NCBI): domain Eukaryota; kingdom Fungi; phylum Basidiomycota; class Microbotryomycetes; family Chrysozymaceae; genus Pseudohyphozyma; species Pseudohyphozyma bogoriensis. The sequence goes on from JALBUQ010000114.1 coordinate 41,955, forward strand.
TCCTACGATGGTGCAGAGGATCGACTTGATGGCGAGCCAGCGGAGCTCGGGGTTGGACCATTCGCCTCGGTAGAGCGGGATCGCGAACAGGAGCGAGAGGTACAGGTCACTGGAACGGAGGGTAAAGTGTTAGTGACGTATAGCTATAGGTTTGTTGAAGACGCATACATGGTGATGTCTACCGCAAAGCCGAGGTAGGCTGGTGGGAGGAATACGTTTAGCGCCAGCGGGGTAGCGTAATGAAAACAACACGTACTGCCTTCGTCAGCCAAGTAGAGCATACAAGCTCCATCCTCCCTAATCCACGCTCCATGATAGCTCTGGCATCCAGGAAGGTTGTCTGAGTCGAGCTGCACATTCTGAATGGGAAGAGCGAGGCGACGCACCACGAAGAGGCTCCACACGGCGACCCACCCAAGCATCAGGCACATGTTGCACTTGTACAGCATGCTCTCCCCCCGTCGCTTGCCCTTGCTGTGCACAATGTGTACTCTGCGGTTGAGAAGGATCGCAGGTCAGCTCACGGCCCACTCGCACCCTTTCTCGCCACGTGGTCGCAGGCATCGAAAGCGCGATCGACCTTTCCTTTCGCTCCCCACTCGTTTCACAAAGTAATCAAGCAGAAAATTAAACTTACCGTTCAACCAGGAACCATGTGATCAACACTTTCGTGAACTGTGGAGCGGTTGCTGTTCAGCATAAAGTGGGAACGCAGGACACGATTCCGAGAACCAAGCGAAAAAGAAAGTGCTACGAACGGCGTAGAAGGTGATACACATCCAAATTCTGTAAGAAAAGACAATATCAGCATGTGTTTCCAAACGGTGGTGGCCACTGGTCCGCCTTACCCTGCCGTGCACGCCTATCGACGATGCAGATGCTATCAGCTCTCTGCCACCGGGCTCTTTGAACGGAAGGAGAGCTCACAGCACCAGAAAACGACGTCCCGACGCCCAACACCAACAACGTCTCGGAGAACACAAACAGCAACCTGTGAACCCACAACGCAGCCAAAGAAGAGGGTCAGCCCCCGCGTCCTTTACGCCGCCCATCGTAGCGCGCGCGGGGGAGAAAAAGTACGCGGCGCGGCCGGGGGGTTGAGTGAAAGGAAGCGGACGTACGAATCAGTCAGGGTGAGGAGGAGGGCCACCTTGGCGGCAGGGACCTGCATCCCTCTGATCTCTTTCCATCGAGGCATCCGCCTGGTGATCATGGACGAGAGCGCCATCAAGCCGATGAGGTAGAGCGCGGTCGTGACCGGCCTCCAGAACTCGTGGCTGTAGATGGTGCTGACGGGTTGCAACAGCTCGGCCGGCATGGTTGGAGTTTCGTTGTGCTCGATGGTGGGCTCTTTGTCGGAAGGAGAAGGAGGATGGCGAGGGAGAAAGGCAGCGAGACAAAAGCGAGCAGCAGCAAGAGCGAACTAACTCCCCGCTCCGCAAATTACAGCAGGACCACACCAACACCAACCAAGCTAAACCCTTGGCCAGACCGTCACAACTGCCCCGCCGCCTGGGGTCCACGTCCTCTCCAGCCGCGTCGCAATCTGTTTGACTTTCCGCAAAGAATTGTAACTATACCTCACCTTGCCACAAAGACCCAGCCACATGGTGTCTGTCCTGCTCTGCCCCCCGCCCAAGCAACGCGACGCGGTCCCTCGCGACCCATCCTAATCAGGCAGGCAGGCGGGCGGCGCGCCGCCTTCCCTGACGCAGTTTAGTTGATCGTCGCTGGTCCGTTTCTGGAACAGCTTCGGGCTATCTCCTTTGTTTTTGATGTTGTGTTGGGCACTCGAGGATCGTAGGAGGAGGGTGTGGGTCGTGCTTGGAATGGTGGGGATCGGGAAGAAGACACGTGCGTGTTGGTCTCACTGTCTAGGGAGCGAAGTTGGGCACTTCTCTTTCCTGGAACATGGGCAGTACAGGAGGAATACCATCTCCGATGTTAGACCGTGATGCTAATGCCCTTACTGTTACACAACAACAAAGAAGTCTACAAAGCCCCGCCACCCATGATAAAGCCCTAGATAATCCATCCACCCATCTTACTCTCTATCCTGGAATGGACTGTCCTTCTTTTCTTCCCCAACAGGGCCCTGTCCGAACGGCGCTCCCACCTCACTCAACGACGGCGACGCGAGGACCACGTCGATCCTCCGACTCCCGCGTCGACTCGAAGCTGGAGTCTCGACCGCCGACTCGTCGACCTCCGTGATGGACGTGACTTCGACAGAGTAGTGAACGCTTTTGCGAGGGAGAGTGACCCGCTCGATGGTGTGTGCTGGTTGCTGCTGGTTCTCGCGTTGGTCGCTTCCCGTGATCTGGGGTGAGCGGGCTCGTCAACGTCCATACGGCTGTGAGACGAGGAAGACCAAACGCACCACAAAGAGGTTTGTGCAGTTCATCATGGTGTCAAGTGTACATGACACAAGGCAGACCCATGAGAGCTCGTGGCCTCGAAGGATGGTGTAAATCTGTTGTCGGGAGTCGGACACGTGGTAAGAGCCAGGCCTGGTGCAGTGAGAGAGAGAGGAAACGTACGAGGGCGTTGGTAGCAGTCGAAGTCATTCCAAGCGCAGTGCAAAGAATCGACTTGATCGCCAACCAGCGGAGAGCAGGGTTCGACCACTCGCCTCGGTACAGCGGAATGGCGAAAAGAAGGGAGAGATACAGATCGCTGCAGGGGACCGTGGCGTGAGTGTGGGAAACTAAAGTGAGGAAAGGAAAGATACCTACATGGCGATATCAACGGCAAAGCCAAAGTAGGCTAATGTAGTGTAGATATCAGTGCTCTGCGCGGGAGGTGCGTGGAGAAGGGACACCACGTACTGCCAATGTTGGCCAGCATGACGACGCAAACTCCGTCGGGCCTCATCCACGCTCCGTGATATTTCTGGAAGAGACGTTATGAGTTGACCTATTCTTGTTGTCCGAGTAGAAGGTAGTGCTCACCACGAAGAGGCACCACACCACGATCCAACCAGACATCAGGCAGAGGTTGGCTCTGTACAGCCAGCTATCCCGTCGACGCATCCCTTTGCTGTGCACGATATGCACCCTGTTACATCAAATTCATTTGATCAGCAACTACGCTCGCTTTCTGCTTTACGCGTTTGCCAGGCCACACTGCCACGTGGAGGGCGCTGAGGTCCCTGAACGAGTGGCGGTGCGTTCGCAACTCCCATCAAGCGAGAGAAACTCACCGCTCGATCAAAAACCAGGTAATGAAGACTTTGGTGAGCTGTAGGTAAAACCTCGTAAGTACTGGAGCACGACAACGCTTTTCTACAAAGGCCACTTGCCGCATAAAACATGATGCAGACCCAGATGCTGCAGAGCGTGTAGGCAATAGATCAGACACCATGGTCCCTTCCATCGAAAAAATCGGATTGGCGTACGCTGTCGTGCACGCCTAAAGATCGCACAAGCCCGAACGGTCAGCACACACACGAAACACGTCGCGACGCTGGCGGGCGGGAAGCGCGACTCACAGCACCACTGAAGGACGTCCCGACTCCCAAGACCAACAGCGCCTGAGTGAACACATAGATAGTCCTACCCAACCCCAAATACACGTGTCATCAGCGCCCAATCCAGTTTTCCGCGATCCCTCACCCCGCCTCTTCGCCGCGTCCCAGGTCCGGAAGAAACAAACAAACGAAAAGCAGAGCGCGAACTCACGAATCCATCAACGTGGCGACCAAGGCGACCTTTGCCGCAGGGACGTTCCACCTCCTGATATCCTTCCAACTCGGCATCCTCCTCGAAAGCATCGTCGCGAGCGCCATCAAGCTGACGAGGTACACGGCTGTCGTGAGAGGCCGCCAGAACTCCTCACTGTAGACCGTCGACACGGGCTGCATCATCTCCCTCATCGGGTTTGCTCCCTCGTGAGTTGTCGTGTGGGCTGGTAAGGAGCTTGTAGAAGTTGCTAACGTCGAGGAAAGTGGCGGAGGAGGAAGAGATGAGACAGAGAGCTTCAATTGCAAAGACGGGGGGCGCACAACAAAAATCCGATCATCCCCGCGTGGCCCGCTCCGCCGCCCCTCCGAACGAGAGAGGTGCGCGCACGAATCCACCGCACAAGATCGCCAGGCGAAAAAATAGCTGGATCTCCATACCAAGCAATTGTTTCCCAGCCACATGTCTGTCTCACTCCTGCTGCCTTGTTTGCAAAAGGTGCGGGCGTGGACGTCCAGGCACCCACGCGTCCGGGTTTGGCAGGCGGGCTGGCGGGCGAGAATGTCCAGACGGGACGGAGGGTCGGGAGAAGAAAGACACCCGCTTGGGGAACAGTGTAGGCACGGTGTTGTTTATGTCCGAAGATGTTGGGGTTCTGTTGATGGTGGCGAGAAGATTGACCAAAAGTTGTGGGTGCGTCGGCGACTGTCCGTCTCGACGAAACACGTATGCATGCTTTGTCGTGGAAACGGAGTTGGCAAGCTTCCTTCTTTTTGAAACGAACAGGGAGTTTGAAGCATGTCACAGCTGTCTGTCATGCCCTAATTCGAGTCCAGAGAGCGTCTGATCGACGGCAAGCACGCGCCACGTGTCGCCGAGTAGAAAAGTCATATCTATGTTCACGGAGAAAAACCACCCCTACTCCAGCAGAGTCCATTCACGTCACTCAGGCCTCACTCCTGCCCGACCCACCCAACTCCGACCCAAGCTTGTACGCCGAGATCCTGTTCCAATCGAGCTTGGTCTTCGTCTTCGGCAGCGTCCTCCTTAAGCTCCTGAACGCCTCCTCGCTCAACTGGCCCTCAATCTCGCCGATGCGACTCTGGATGCTAGCTTCGGAGGACTTGATCTTAGCGATGAGCTCTTCGGGCGTCGAAGGGAGCGGTTGGGAGGAGGAGAGCGTGGTGGAGAGCTGGACGTTGCCTGCGCACGAGGGATCAAGGGTCAGGCATGTCGAGTTATGAATAGTAGAATCCGTCTCAACGCACCCTGCTCGTAGTAGTGAATGGTGATGAGGACTTTTGAGTCGAGCGTCGAGGTCTCGTAGTTGGCGATGTATGTGGCTCTCCAGCGACCGGTCCTGCGCCGGAACTCTCATGTCAGCAAATGAGTCGACACTAGTAGATGCTGTTATTGGAAACGCACCAATAGTTGTTGGGGTTGTACTTGTTGCCGACAAAGTACAGCCCAAACACGTCGGACACGAGAGGGAGGTATGGGTCGACCTTCTTGGGCTCGGGCGCTGGTGTTGGCTCAGGCGCTGGCGTGTCCACCGCCATTGGCGTCTCCTCTGCCGCGTCCTTGGCTTCCTCCTCCTCGACAGGCTTCGTCTCATCAGCCTCAGCAGCAGCTTCACCCTCAACCTCACTCTCCGGCTTCTCCTCGCCCTCCTCCTTCGTCTCCTCCTCCTTCTCCTCCTCCCCCGCCTTCGCCTCCTCCACAGTCTCAGCCTTCTCCTCCACCGCAGGTTCAGCCTCCACCACCGGCTCAGGCTCTGGGACAGGCTCGGGCTCGGGTTCCGGCTCTGGCTCAATCTCCCTGAACGCACCCTCCCTCAACGGCCACACCCCACTCGTTCCCTCCGAATAGTGGTTCTTGACGTAAGCCTCCAAGAGCTTGTCAATCTTTGCTCGCTTCGCCTCCGTCTCGTCGTGCACCGGGTGAGGTTGAGCGTCCGAAGCGGCCTGTGTGTCGCACGTCTGAGTGAGCTCGGCGTGCGCGGGCGTACCCACCACACGGCAGGGGAAGTGAAGGAGAGGACGTACGGGCTTCATGTGGTCAAGGATGAATGACCTTCCAGATCGAGGATCAAGGTGTCGCTCGACGTCCTCGTCGCTCCCTCGTGGAGGCGGCAACCTCGACACGTCCGTGACCAGCACCTGCTCGCGCATCCGCCCCACCTCGTCAGTTCATCTCCGCTCGTGCCTCGATCCTTCGGTACACGCCCAGAAGAGAAGGGCGCACGCTCTTGCCCTCGAGGTCGACGACAATCATCTGCTCTTGGTTGTACTGCCGGAGCGCGGGGAGGATGCCCGTCTCGAGCGCGGCATCGTCGGCGAGGATGACGCGGATGTCGTTGAAGCAGTCGTTCACTGGTCGCGCATTCAAAGGCGATCAGCTGTAGCTCACTTGTGATTGCAGATAGAGGCGAGCTTACCTTCACCTGGAGGCGATTGGAGGAGGAAGGACGACGCGGCGTCGATCGCGGTGGTGGAGGTCATGGCGGAAGCTTTGAGCGGGCGAGAGGTCGAGAGATGGCGGGGCGATAGTGTAAGGTTGTGGGTAGTGAAAGAAATGCACTACTTTTGTTAGTGTCCCCTTGCGGCAGAGCCCGTTGTCCTGGCCGGTACAAGGTGAAGGGTCGGAGGTCAAGCTCGCGGCCCCGCGCTCGCGTCCAAGTCCAGCCTTGCTTTGGGAGGCCGAGCCACGTCAGCTCCTTCACTTCTCGCGTTTCACAGCTCCGCACCTCGAGCCACGGCTCGATTTTTAGTCTGATTATTCTTCGCTCGTCCAGCGATGATGCCCAAACGGTCACCGCTTAACCAGCGACGTGGCCCTGTTGAGGTCCCGCATTTCCCGGCCTTCGTCCGGATCCACTACCGGAAAGGATTATCTCTAGCGATAGCACCAGCTTCCGATCTGGACCACCTCCCTAGTGAAAACTCAACCCTTCTTGCCACGTCACGCCTCTGGCGTACGAAACAGATCGTCGCGTGAGCAACTGGCGCCGCATCGTAATTAGAACTTGCGATGGGGCGGCCGGTCGCTTTCTATGTTTTGCGGCCAAACAGCAAGCTTTGGTCTTTGCGGCACGAAGTCCGCCTTTCACTTCTTCTTCTTATCTTGCGCTTCCGGCATTTAAGCACCCTTCACCTCCGACCTCACAAGTTCGACACCATCGACCGACGCAAGCAATCGGTAGTAGCGGAGAGCAAGCATGACGGGCTTCTTGGAGCTACCACAGCATTCAATGTGCGGCTGCTTCCTTCGGGCCTTGATGTGTTAAATCCAAGCTGACAGTGGTGTCTACAAAAGACGAGTGTACTACGCGTAAGCCCACCACCTACCACCTCCAACCACAGCACAGCAGCTCATTCATCTCCGCACCCGCGAGCAGCGTCAATTCCCTCGAGTTCACCGAGCAGCAGCCCGCCTCCCATGCTCTTGACCCCAACAAACCGACGATCGTGTTCTTTCATTCCGCACTTTCGTCCTCGAGGTTCATCAGCCCTCAGGTGTGTCCCTTGTTGCCTCGTTTGAACGAAGTGTGGTTTGTTTGAGAACGCGGGGAGGGGCGGGGTGCTGACGCGTGTGGTGCGTTGGTGGGAGGACAGTTTGACGATCCGAGATTGGCGGGAGCGTATAACCTGTAAGAGAAGATGGTTTGGAGGGCAGAACTGGTGCTAAAGGGAGAGTGGTTTTCCAGAGTGTCATTCGACATCTATCTTCATGGCCGGACAACGGGCGAGGATCGCGACCATCTGACACTCCGAGTGCGTTATATCCTCCTCCTTCAGGTTGAAGAAGGAAAACGTTCGAGTTGGAAGCTGATTGGCTTTGGCGGCAGGAAATGGCGACCTACATGGACTCGGCTATAAAGAAGCTCGGGCTCGAGTCGTACTCGATCATCGGAGAGAACTACCTCGGGGCGACGATTGCGTGTCATTTGGCGATTTGGAATCCGTCTCAAGTAAGTGTGTGGTGTGGACAGAGAGTCCCTGCTAAGAGTTCTTGGGCTGATGGTTTCTTGCAAACAGGTGCAAACACTGGTACTGGCATCGCCATGCTGGCCGAAAGAGTGAGCTCTCCTCCATCGCCCGTGTCACCAACGCTCAGCGCTTAATCAGAAGAAATGCAGGCGGGAAGAGTTCGTAACAGAAATCAAAGAACACTGGACCCCGCTGGCGTGCTCGAACAAAGACGGGAAGGGCGATGGCAGCGGGAGCTTTCCTGAAGAGGTGCTGAGCGTTGTTGGTGAGTTGATGCGTGGCCACCACTCCTCCCTGTTTCCGTTGTCACGAGTAAGGAATGACTGGGAACTAAAGCTTTAACTCTCTGCAAGGCGACTACTCCTTCTCCGGCTCGAAACGAGACGACCACGCGCCATTATGCGCAGAGTTCCTGGCGCACTTTGTGGACCGCTGTAAGCTTTCTGGCTCTCCAGCAACTTACGCTCTTGTCCAGTCTCTCACAGTTTGGAAATGATAGATGGCACAGGAAGATCAAGCCACGACTTGACACAGATTGTGAACCTCATGGACCGCGATCCGATTCCAGCAGAGCTGTTGGCCAAGATCACCTGCCCGACAATGTTGTTGCAAGGCGGTGACGACAAGCACAACTCGCCAGTGGTACGCTCGCTCTTGTCCCCTCACGCTGTGTACAGAGCTGATAAGAAAGTGACCCAGGCCGCTGTGGAAGAATGGAGAAAGATGCTTCCGTCTTGTGAGTCGCTGCCTTTCGTCCATCGGAAACCCCGATTGCTGACGTGGTCCCCCCTCCCGCTCAGGCAAAGGCGGTGTCGTGGTACGAGAGATCGCGAGTGCTCCACACGTGCTGCTATACACGGACTCTTCAATAGCGAATCGCTTCATCCTGCAGTTCTTGTCCACCGGTAGGCACATTGATCCTCTCACGCTTCGGAGCAGAACGCGCTGACTGTTGCTTACGGGTCTGCAGCGTTGGGTACGAGCAACAGGACCAGTCAATATGGATGAAGCTGAAAGAAGAGAGTAAAGAAGTATGTCGGCTGAAATATACCTTAGATACGAGACGCTTGACCATGAGCACGTCTTCGCCGTCGAAGGGCGAGTGAAGGGGCAGTTGCTTATGGCCCGAGCTTCAGGTAGGTACAGTTATAGACCAAAAGCGGAATCTCCACCGTCTGAGTCCTTGCAGGCTCAGCTGAAGTCCGACGTCGATCGTGGGAATTGAGAATTATGTCTGCTTGCGCCAGAAGGGATCAAACAGGCCACCACGCCTCTGTTCGGATAGCCAAGATGGCCCAGTTTGAAAATAGCTCATTTTCGTGATTCTTCTAGCCCACACTTCCGGCGAAGCCGCCGCTGGATCTCAAACGCGTGATGCTGCACCGCCTCAGGTCCGCCCCTGTCGGAGTCTCCTTGTTCCGCCCGGATCGAATAGCGACACTCTTACTCCTTCCATCACCCCAGTTTCGGCGCACACACAACCTAATCGTACCTTTCTGTCTACACTTACTTCAACGAAGCTTTCCTATCCCTCTCTCGTTTCCCGTCCCATCGCCACCAGAGCGGCAGGCCGCCCGTTCGCGTTCCGCCATGCTCCTGCTCACATCCATCCTCGCCCTCCCTGCTGTCGCACTGGCAGCAGGAAAAGCCAACACGTTCGAGATAGTCGGAGATACGGGAGTGTCTGCTCAGCAGATGTTCCTCGGCACTGCCAACAAGGTCTACATCGTCGACAAGGTGCGCCATCACTCCTGTTTCCTTTGTCGTTTGGACCTCGCACTGACCGGGGTTCGGTCACTTCAAACAGGTTCAAAACAACTCTTTGCGGTGAGAAATAGTCTCTAAAGGCAAAGTCGAAGTTCGAGCAGCTTATTCCTTCCTTCCGTTTAGCATCAACAACCACCCAGCATGGGCTACGGAGTACGATATCGAGGCCAACACGGTCCGAGCGCTCGACATCAAGACCAACTCGTTTTGTGCCGGTGGGAGCTTCTTGGGCAACGGCAGCTGGCTCGACGTCGGAGGGAACCAGGCGGTGGAGGAGAACGGCGTGGCCAACACGGACCCGACGCTCAACCTGTCCTCGACGACCCCGTCGGGTGACTACCAGGACACGGACGGGGGAAGGGATCTCCGCTTGATTACTCCTTGTGATGATGATTCTTGTAAGTGAGCTGGCTGAGGCGCGAGGGAGAATGCCGTGGCCTACACGTGGCGGGAAGAGGTGGAGGGGCAGCTGACTGACTTTTGGTTCTATTTGCAGGCAGCTGGACCGACGATATGGATGGGATGCCCGCCAACAGGTGGTACCCCAGTCTTGAGACCCTTTCAGATGGCGTGAGTGGTTGATTGAGATTCGGCGAGGGTGGCCGTCTCTGACCCTTTTGGTGCGCATCGCAGAGCATCATCATCATCGGCGGAGAGTTGTGGGGAGGTTTTGTCAACTCTGTCAGTGGCATGCAGAGCGTCCCCACTTAGTACGTTCTCCTGCGTACGCCAAGTCCGCTCACTCACACCCGTATCCATCAATTGCAGCGAGTTCTTCCCGACCCGTGGCGCCCCAGTTAACTCGAGCTTCTTGGAGGACACTCAGCCGGCCAACCTTTGTACGCTCTTTACTTTCGCCAAGCTTGTCGCACAGTGAAATGACAAGGTTGCGCTTCTCCAGACCCACTCACGTGGCTCCTCCCTTCGGGGCAGCTCTTCATGCAAGCGAGCTGGAGTGCGACGCTTCTCGACCTTGACACCAATGGCGAGACTCGCCTTCCCAACATTACTCACGCTCAGAGAACGTACCCCGCTAGCGCTGCCACCGCTATGCTTCCCCTAACGCCCTCGAACAACTACACCGCCACTCTGCTCTTCTGTGGTGGGATGGACCCCGTGCGAGATGAGTAGGTGCTTTCCTCCCTTTTGGGTTCTCTAGTAACCCCAACACTTGCCCTCTTAGCTGGAACCAGAACAAGTGGGAGGTCATCAAGACCCCTACGTCCTCCTCCTGCGTCTCCATCGATCCGACCTCCGACAACCCAACCTGGACCGACGAATCCGACCTCCCCGAGAACCGCGGTATGGGGAGCTTCATCATCCTCCCCAACGACCTCTTGTTCCTCTCCAACGGCGTCGGCCACGGTTCCGCCGGCTACGGCTTCAACCTCAACTGGACTGCCGGACAAGGGTTTGCTGAAGATCCAGTTCTAAGGCCGGCTTACTACAACCATTCGGCGCCGGCCGGGCAGAGGTGGGACACGAACCTCCCCAACTCGACGATTCCGCGACTGTATCATTCGTCGTCGGTGCTGCTGCCTGATGGGTCGGTATTTATTGCTGGAAGTAGTCCGAGTGCGGATGTGATCACGAAGGAGAACAATGGCTCTTGTTTGTCCCCTTCCTCCTCTCTAGCTCTACGTCCTTCGTGCTGACGTGGTCTCCTTCGTCTCAGACCCCTTCTTCACCGAGTACAGAGCCGAGAGGTTCTACCCAAGCTACTACGACGCCGGTCGTCCTGTACCTACCGGACTCCCCACGTCGATCAGCTACGGCGGCAACTCGTTCGACATCTCGCTCCCCGCTTCGTCGCTCAACGACACGGGGATCGACAACGTCGCTGTCAAGCTCATCCGTTCCGGGTTCTCGACTCACGCTTACAACATGGGTATGAGGAGTATCGAGCTTAACGTCCGTCTTTCCTTCGTTCTCCATCCCAACCGCCTTCACTACGTTCCACATTGTTGCTGAGCTGAAACCCTCGCGCGCGAAACAGCACACCTACACGGAAAACTCGGACGGCTCAGCAGTCCTACACGTCTCTCAGCTCCCTCCCAACGCGAACCTCTACGTCCCAGGACCCGCTCTCCTCTTCGTCGTCGTCAACGGCATCCCCTCCATTGGAGAGATGGTCACCGTCGGGAACGGCAAGATGTACGTGTCTTTCTCTCCCTCCTTCCTCCTCCACACGAGCTTACTTGCTACTCTACCTTTTCAAAGTGAGAACCAAACTCTCTCCGCCGCAACTGTCCTGCCCGCGTCCACCAGCAGCAAGGCGGGCTCTTCCGCTTCCGCCGGAACCTCGGCCACGAAAAGCGGTGGGGCAACCGTCGTTGGAGTTCACGGAGCTGTCATGGCCGCCGCGTTGGTCTTTTGCGGTGCTTTGGCGTTGGCCGCTTGAGTGTCGAAAGATGTAGAAGGAGGGAAGAAAACGGACGCAGAAGTTGTCTCGCAAAGGTTCGCTGATTAATGGACACTCGACACGTCACTCTTTTCCTTTTCAAACGAGAGGAAAGATTGACAAGATGGTTGACTCGAAGAGTTGAGTGCCTTACAAAAAAGTCTATTCTGCTTGCCTGCTCTTTGATCAATGCGACTACGGGGACTTCCAGCCTTGCGTGTTCTGGATGAGCTTGTAGTAAAACTCGATCGTCGAGAGGTGAGCGTCGGTGTGGATCCTGCAACGAGGTCAAGAGTCAGCGAATGCTCAGAGAACTCTGTCAGAGGAATAGGAAACTTGGACGTACCTCTCATCGACAGTGTGGAAGTTCTGAAGGAGCTCGAGGGACGACGGTACGAAGCGGTAGATATTCTTAGAGACATTCCAGTACCACTAGAGACGCACAAGACATAGGTCATCAGTGAAGCACAATGACCGTCACAGAAGACTCATCACATACCTTAGTATCAGTGTTCGCAATCATCCCACTAGGAGCGACCACCGCGTCCTCCCAAATCGCCTTCACCGTCCCGCCCATCAAATCCCACGCCGGTCCCTCCGTAGGCGTAATCGGTGCCGGCTCAATCGACGACTCTCCAACATAGTCCAATCTCACAACCGAGTTCGTCACGTCCTCGTGCGACCCGTCAACCGAGAAGGTGAGGTTCAACGACTTGACGACTGGCGCGAGGATGGAAGCGACGTTGGCGAAGTGGTCCGCGACGGTCGAGTGGAAGTCGATGCGGTAGTTGATGGTTGCGGAGGTGTATTCGGGGAGAGCGTTGACCTTCACGCCGCCGGTGATGAGGTCGGCGGCTTGAGTGGTTCCGAGGAAGGCCTTGAGGATGAGGCTCTCGCGGTCGTTCCCCGAGGTCAGGTCGGCAGCGAACTTGGGCCACGCTTTGGGGTCCTTGACGCGCTTCTTCTCCTTCTTGTCCATGTTTCCGTAGTCCGCCGCTGTGAAGAGCGAAGAGAAGTTAGAAACAGCGCTCTCGTTAAGTAGAGACGGACGCCACGTACCACATTGGAGGTAGCTCAAAACGGGGTTCCCATCAAGCTTGACTGGGCTCGGGTGGTCTTCAAGCGCTACCAACAGCCTCGACATAATCCCAACGCCCGTGTGCTTCGGCGGGACCGAGGAGTGACCTCCAGGCGTCAGCACCGTCAACTGAAGGTTCACCGCGCCCTTCTCTGCCAACCCGAACCTCGCGAACGTCGTATCGTACGCCTTATCCACGCCCGTGAATCCTTCATCGAAGATGAGCGAGACTCCGTCCTTCCCGTAACGCTTTTCGAGGAGTTCAGCGAGAAATCGGGCGGAGCGGCGACCACTGATCTCCTCATCGAAGCCGAAGCTGAGGATGACGGTGCGCTCGGGGACGAAGCCGGTGGAGATGAGTTGTTGGACGGCGGAGAGGGAGCCGATGAGAGTGTTTTTGCAGTCGGTTGAGCCACGCTGGAGGAGAGATTCGGGGCAGGGTTAGCCGAGGAGGGAGGAGAGTGGGTGTATGCAAGTACTTACGCCCCAAATCCAGCCGTCTTTGTCGAGGTCTGCGGCCCAGGGATCGTGGGTCCACTGGTCGATGGTCGAAGGGTTGACAGGCACGACGTCTTGGTGAGCCATCAAGACCTGAGCGACGGGTGCGCGGTCAGCGGGCGGCTCGAGCAGGAGGCGGCGAGGACGGAGCAACGCACGATGGGCTTCAACGCCTTGTTGGTACCCTCCCAAGTGTACAGCCTGGCATAGGTGTTCAACTTCTCCAGCGTCAAAGTCTCGTGCCTTCCAGACGCATGCTCAAGTCAGCGCTCCTCCTTCCGCCATCTCGCAACAGATTGACGCACAGGAGCGGGAACGTCTTCTCGAGGTAATCGCTAAACTTGGCGAGACCATCGAATCTGTCATCATCTCCAGGGTTTCCCATATCGTCGTACGACTGCGTCGGCTGTCCTCACAATCCCAAGGTCAGCTCTCGGCGGCTCCCCCACCTTCCTCCGTCGAGCCAGCCAGCCACTCACGATACGGATGGCGCCCCTCAGCCTGTCCAAAGCGACAGACACGAACTCGGCATCGTCCTTGGGCACCCAGTGAGTGCCAACGTCGAGCGGTTCAGGCTGAACGGGGCACGACGACGCCGGATCGAAACTCGGCGGCGGGGCGGAGGCGCGCTGGTAGAGCGTCCAGAGAGCGGCGAGCGAGAGGAGCGGGACGACGAGCAGCTTGCGGCTGTAGCTCGACTGCTTTTGTGTTGGTTTGTTGGCCGTCGGCAGCAGCTTTTCAGACTCCATCGTGGCTGGATTTGCGACGGCGCGAACCCAGGCGAGCGGATGGCGAGCGTCGGAGACAAGGAGCGGAGCTTTGGCGGCGCGTAGGTGACGGAGCCGACAGGGGTCAGAAGAGCGTTCGTTTGTTTCATTTTGCGACATGATCAATTGTGTTAACTAATCAATTTTGCACAGGGTGTTCTAGCTGTTTCTCCCTTTATTTGACAGTCCTGATCACGAGGCAGCCCGCGGCGCTCACGTGTCCTGACTGAAGCGTGAGAGTCGCGAGCGTTACATGTCTGTCCTAACTTGAATGCATACAACATCACAATGCCGTTGTTCCCACCGTCTCGATCGGCAAGCCCAGCATGGAAAGACCAGTGACAATAAAGATCGCTGCCGAGGCGTAGACTGGTCCATTGGGCGTTTTGGCTGCTGCGGAATAGACCGCAATGACTGAAAAGACGTGGTCAGCATAATTATGCTACACAGAAAATGTCTAGCGACCCACTTGGTGCAAACAGTCCCGTTACGCGCGACGCTCCAGCCGCCAAGGCGTCGCCCGTCGCTCGCGATGGTGTCGGGAACACTAAATTGACCCAGGAGCACGTCAGCTCTTGGTTTTTGAAAGAAAGGAGGGCATGAGGACGGACCTTCTGGAGCGTAGCCGTACAAAACGCCATAGAAAGCGTTCTCAAACGTGGCAGCCATGCACGTCCACACGATGATGGCATCGTTTGACCGTGCGGTCGTCAATCCGAAGAGGAACACGCCGCTCATGATGGTGAAGAATCTGACGGAGTTCGCTTTCATGTCAGAAGAGACGTACAGAATCGGAAGGCAAAGAACGACGTACGCCATCGCGAATCGTCGACCTCCTCTTGACCACTGCACGAGAGCTGCAGCACCAATGGACCCAGCGACGCCACAGGCAGCTTGGTAGGTGTAAGTCTGTGTTAATTATCTGGTTAGCTAGTGGACATAGAATGCCAAGAAAGAAAGAAAACGTACGGAATAAGTAGAGTAGATGGTCTGGTTCCCGACTTCTGCCTGGCGCTCCGTGAGGTATGTGCCGAGAAAGGCGTTGAAGAGAGGGTATGCAAGTCCAAGAGCGCCGTCTGCAAAAAGCAGTGAGCTGAAAATGCTCAATTTAGAGCGAGTGATGCGAAATTGGGACTCACAGATGAACATGATCAACGAAGTCGACCACGCGAGTCGCTTGGTCGCGAACAGCGCCTTGATGTGGTCCAAATCCATGCGCTGAGTCGCGGTCCTGACCAGGCCACTGGTTGAACCGAGCTTGAATCAGACGCTTCTCGAGGCTCCAGAACTGTGGTGAACACTCACTATGTGCTCAGACGCGTGTTGAACTGATCTCGGCCAGCCTCCTCGAAGCTGAAGTACGGCACAGCAGCGTCACTGCGCCAATAAACAAACGGAGTAAGCACATCGGCATCAACTAGACCAAAAAAGCTACGCACTGCAGGTCTGCGACCGACAGCTTCGTCTCCTTCCCGTTCGCCTTGGCGATCCGGTGGATCACCGCCACGGCCTCGTGGTCCTGCCCGATCGACATTAAAAACTTTGGACTCTCGTCCAGCGGGATCACAAAGGCCCGAACGCCAGCGAGGAAGAGCATGAGGACGCCAAGGGTGTAGTACGAGCTGTCATGGAGGGACCACGTCAGCCCCAGCCGGTTCATCGGGTCTTGTGGGAAGGACTCACTACCGCCACCCCTGGTTATTTGTGTCGTCGCACACATATCCCGGACTTCCTTTTGTGAGGCCTGGGTTGGAACATGACCACCGGGCGAGGAACGCCCAAGAGATGAGAGACGCAACGACCTGGCCGAACGCCCACCATGCTGAGAGGAGCGTCAGGAGGTACTGTCGCCTGTGTTTGGATGGTGTGAGCACCTTCATTTGCTCAAGGTAATGTAACTTTGCGGACTTACCGACCAGGCAAGAACTCGAGGAAAAGAGCCCCGTCTGTCGAAATGTGAGTTAGCACCGCCGTTGGTACGCAAGGCGTTTCGCACCGGACTCACCGACTGGAAGATTGCCACCTGACAGCAGAGAAAGATCAGAAGCCGACTCATAGTATCTCCGGCCCACACTCACCAACGCCGAATCCGAGGATCGCAATGAAAGTCCCAAACGACGCAAAGTTGGGCGCCGCTCCCGCTCTGTGACGACGCACACGTGGTCAACTTGCGACGCCCCCAATAACCGACGAGCTGGACTCACGCGATCCCAAAGATTCCCGCAATCACCAGAGTGCAGTTCCAAGCCACTCTTCTCCCAACCACGTCCGCCGTCATCCCCCAGAACAGCGACTGTGTGCTTTGGTCAGATCGCGCGCCCTCCTCCGATTCTGTGGGCTCACTCACGCCGACAACCAGACCGACGTATAATGCCAATGTCGACAGCCGAATGTCAGGATAGCTCGGCCATCCTGTTTGATTTGCTTGAGCTGGCATCAAAATCGCGACTGCTTGAAGCCACAAATCTGTACCATCGCGTCGAGTTAGCACCGTGCCTTGCCTGTCCTCCCTGAAGCCTGCCGTGACGGGACGCACTGTCCTGGAACCAGCCCATTCCTGTCGCGACAAACAGTTTGTACTACAAGAAGACAGTTAGCTTCTCACACACAGCCGTCCTCCTTCTCGTAGCCTTACCTGATAGCTGCAAACAACACTCAAGGTCAGCGGGCGCCACTACGAAAGCCAGCCAGCCTCGACGACGTACCGGCCCATCCCAATCTCTGCGATCGCCTTGTTGATCACTCTGAGCCCCCCAGCATCAGCTACTTCGTCCCACCCCAAACGAGATACTACACAACTCACTCGACTTTGGCAAAGAAGACTGGGCTGAGTCCCTCCCTCCTGGCGTAACCTTCAAGCAGCGCCGACGGCTCCTTGAGGTCCACATCCAGCACCTCCTTTTTCAATGGCTTCTTTATCGCCGGTTGCTGTTTATTCTCCTCCATATCTCGGTCGTACAAGTTCTGAAGCACAAGACAAAGGAAAAAGAGAGCTGAGCGACTCTCCCAACGCACACCCACGGAGTCGTCAAGCCCCCGTCAATTGCTTCCTTGTTTGGGAAGGTGTGCCATCCCGCACGTCGCGGGCATCACCTGCCGCTTTGGGGAGCGTCATCCCGTATCTTTCATCGTTGATGCTCAAAGGACCCTCCCTTATCTGCCTATTTAAAGTGTGTTGCATCGACGTACGGGCGCCGGGCCTTTTTCAGCTTTCGATCGAACGGCCCAGGATCCACGCGGGGCGACACGTGTCAGTTAGAGGTGGCTAGGGGGAACAGGTAGGCGCTGGTGATGACAACAGTTTTACAGAGTTCATAGCTACCGTTATCAGCTACTTGGAGCGTTAGAGGGCTGTAGTACCTCTGGGCTCCAAAGGAAGTCCAAGCATAAACAGGCCCGTGAAGATAAAGATCGCGGCGGCAGCGTAAACTGGCCCATTCGGCGTGCGTCCAGCTCCCGAATAGATCACGATTACTAGAAGACCCAATATGTCAGCCTACGAACCCTCGTATTTTCGGGACCCTGGACGAGACTCACTCGGCGCAAACAAGCCTGTAATGCGCGATGCTCCTGCAGCCAGCGCGTCGCCAGTCGCTCGCGAAGGCGTCGGGAAGATCTCAGGTGCATAACCGTACAGCACGCCATAGAAAGCATTCTCGAAAGACGAAGCGAGGCAGTTCCAGATGATAAGGTTGGGCCGCGTTCGTGCGGTCGTGAGGCCGAAGAGGAAAACGCCAGCCATCACAGTGAAGAACCTGTGGGGAGGAAGCTTCAGAATAGCAGCTTATTTGTAGAATGTGAGATTTACGTACGACATGGCGAATCTGCGTCCACCCTTGGACCACTGCACCAGCAGTGCGGCGACGATGGAGCCAAGAACGCCACCTGTCACGCACAAACAAAAAAAAAACGTGTCAGCTGCTGCTGTGTACTGCTCGCGCTTACGAGACACGTGCAAGAAGCTTGATAGGTGTAAGCCTATGGATTCTAAAGTCAGAAGAATTTATGATGTTGCAGGTCTGAGCCCGCGTACCGAGTACACGTCATTGAGAGAGCGACTGCCGAAGGCCTCAGTTCGAGTCGCTAGGTACGTGCCGAGGTACGCGTTGAACAGAGGGTACGACAGCCCCAGGGCGGCGTCTGACTTTGCGTGTCAGCTCATTACATACAGCGTCCGATCCTGGAACTCACAAATGAAGATCACGAGCGACGTTGAATACGCAAGACGTCTCGTGGCGAACAAAGCTTGAATGCTGTGCCTGTTCATGCGTCTCGTAGCTGTCTTGATAAGATCACTGAGCATCAAGTGAGCCTGGTTAGACTGTATCTTTTTTGACATCTCTTGTGAAAAGAAACGGACAGTGTCGACATTCTTGTTCTGAACTGATCGCGTCCAGCATCATCGAAGCTGAAGTAAGGCAACGCGGCGTCACTGTAGAAGGAAGCACGCTCAGATCTATCATTATCGCCACAATCTCAGACTGCTTACTGCAGGTCCGCAACTGTGAGGCTCGTTTTGACGCCGTTCGCCTTGGCCATACGATGGATCACCGCCACCGCTTCGTGATCTTGTCCGATCGACATCAAGAACTTTGGACTTTCGTCCAGCGGGATCAGAAAAGTCCGGACAGTGAAAAGGAACAGCACGAGTGCTCCGAGGGTGTAAAAAGTGCTGTTCAGGGCATTGCGAGTGAGCACGTGGCGGGTCATTCAGCGACAAATGGACAGACTCACTATCGCCATCCCTGGTTGTTTGAGTCGTCGCACACGTATCCTGGACCTCCTTTTGTGAGTCCAGCGATGGGGCACGAGTACTTTGACAGAAAGGCCCAGGACACGGCGGAGGCGATAGTGGTGCCGATCGCCCACCATGCGGAGAGCAGGGTGAGGAGGAACTGCCGTCTAGCAAAGGAGCGAGTGGGCTCAGCACGATGCGGTAAGAATGCTGGAACAGTTATCCTACCTTCCGGGGAGAAATTCAAGCAGCAGAGCGCCATCTGCGAAGGTTTGTCAGCAAGGTGAACGAAAAGGTCGGGGAGAGAGCGGTAGGTCCTCCGTACCGACTGGAAGGTTACCGCCTATTACGAGAGATGAGCACGGTCTTCCAAAGGAGAATTTTAGGGTGCCACTCACCAACTCCAAAACCGATGAACGCCGCAAACACGCCGAACGTGGCAAAGTTGGGTGCGGCCCCCGCGCTGTTCACAGTTCAAGATCAGAAACGTGCTCGAGAAAGGGACGAAGCGAAACGACGTTACGCAAGCCCGAAAATTCCAGAAAAGAGCAAAGTAGAGCTCCATGCCACCTGCATGAGGTCGTTCAGCATACTTCCGGCTGATGAAGAGAGCAACGAACGTACCCTCCTTCCAATCACGTCGGCTGACAGGCCCCAGAAGAATGACTGGTACCGTTCAAGTTAGCTTGAAGGCAGAGGATCGCGTACTCCAAAATACGGTATTCACCCCAATGATCAACCCGACATAAACTGCGAGAGTGGCGAGTCGGATGTGAGGGTACGACGGCCACCCCGTCTGTTTAGCGATCTGAGGGGTGGAGATTGCGATCGTTTGAAGCCACAGGTCTGAGAGGTTTAACTTGTTAGATAGAACAGAAAGTCTCGGGACGGAATTGCTTACTGTCGCTGAGCCAGCCGAAGCCAGTCGCGATGAACAGCTTCCACTAACAACCACACGTCAGCGTCCGTCTTCCTCTTCGCTACCCAGCCTCGAGCGCACTTGATATCTGATGACCATCAAACAGGTCAGTTATGTACCATGAATGTGTACTCCCCATAAAGCGACTCACGGCCCCATCCCAATCTCCGAAATCGCCTTGTTGATAACACTGCCCACTCGCACGCAATCAGCCTCCCTTCCCCTCCCTCTTCCCAAACCAAACCAAACCCCACTCACTCAACCTTCGCATAAAACACCGGCGTCACTCCCTCTCTCTTCGCGATGGCCTCCACAACCGCCGAGGGCTCCTTCAGATCAAGGTCCAGGACGACCTCCTTCTTCATCGGCGTTTGGGTGCCCAGGTTGGTCGTCGTGAGGATGACGGGCGACTTGAGCACCCGCGGTGAGGAGGACGTGCTGCTGCTTCCCATCTCGAGGAATTGATAGAGCCGGAAGAAAGGGGAAGGGATGAGGGAGGGAAACAGAGGAGGCGCGGCTCAAGGTGTTTCCGAAGCTACTGTAGAGAGCGACCCATCAACAAAGCTCGAGACCGCCGGTTGCCCGCCCCTCGAAAGGTTCCGGATCGCCAAATCAGGAAAGCCAAGATTCAGGATCATCGACTTGTTTCCGCTATTCCGGTGTGTGGAAGTGAGGATGGTTAAATGGTCTTCGGCGATGGACACGTTCCTCAATCTTGTGGGGAGCGATGGGATTGGGGCGGCGAGGAAGGGTGACGTGGCGCGGTGCAGATGAGACAAGAGCGGAGAGTGCAAAAGGTTGTTCATGTTGCCCAAATGAAGCAAAAGAATGACTACCGGCCAATCCCACTACTCCTCCTAGGTCCCAACACACTCCTCACAAATTCTGCCGCTTCGTTAGGCTGCATTCATCAAGGAAAAGCCACGTCAGCTCAAATCGTTCATCAAACTCACAACAAAGGAAACAAACGCACAGCAAGATCCTTGCCTCCATCCAGTCCACTGCTCTTCCTTCTCCCTCCCACCAAGCTAGCGACTCTTCCCTCCCACCCTTTCGCCGCTCCCTCCTCTCCACCAACCGAGGCAACAAAGCAGCACCACGAATGGTGCTGCTTCTCCACATCAAATTCCTTCCCTCCAACCGCATACGACTCGACCAACACCTTTCGATCGCACATCTCGCACCCGACCACACCCTCTCCTTCAGCGGGTACCAACGCCCACCCAAACACCGTCAACAGCACCTCGCTGGGACTCAGTCCCCCGCCATTCCCCACTGCCGACAACACCCTCGCGACGTCTTCCTCCCCCAACGGACTCTTGACGTTCATCTCCACTCCCTTCAACCCCTCTTTCAACGCCTTGACGGCATCCCCTAACTTCCCCCTCGAAACCCCCGGTACGGCGTACAACCCTTTAGCACAACCCCTCATCCTCCACGGACAACTCGGCTCATGCTTGTCCCTCAACGCGTCCACCAATTTTCCCGCCATCTTCTTTCCTCCTTCTGTCTCCCATCCACCGTCCGGAGCGAGGAGGATGATGCCGGACCCACAAGAGACACACTCGATGCGGTCGCGCGGTGGGGCGCGGTTGATCCACCCGTATGAAGCGCACGAGGGTGGGGAGAGGGAGGGAGGTTTAGGTGAGAAAGTGGTGAGACGGTAGGTTTGGAGTCGGGAAAGGAGCGAGGGGAGGGAGGTCGGGGTGTAAGAGGGTGGAGCTGTGGTTGGAGGCAAGGGGGTGGGGTGGGAGGCGGCGAGGAGGGATTGAAGGGCGGGGGTTGACGTGGGTCTGTATGATAGTAGACCATGTTAGTTCTGACTGATGAACAAGACGAGAAGGGGGTTAGCCCAACGCACACTGCTCTCCTCTTTGATGCGCCCTGTCCTCCGACAGCATACGGACTCGCCGACTTGAACGAGCTATCGAGCTCGGCGATGGCGGTGTGGAACGTTCGTTTCGTGAGAGTCGAGTATGGAGATGGTGGGAGCGAGGCGGGCGAGGGGTCCGTCATGGTGGTCGTGAGGAGCGAGGGGAGTGTTCGTCGAGCTGAGAAGGTGCTTGAGTGGAGCTGTCTGGGTGACTTGGAGACGGATGGGAGAAGCTCACAGCGAATATAGAGAGTAAATGTAGAGTATAATGAGCGTACTCCAATTGATTCGTGCGAGTAACGAGGTCGAAAGAAAGCGAGGAGGAACGCGGTGGAAGCTCAACGAGACGTACGCGCGGCGCTCGTTCGTGGTTTCTTCGGTAGTCTAGAACTTTTGTTCGTGCGTAGGGGTTGCCAAAGTCAATAGTGATGTATTATTCGAGTTATCGAGCTCGAGGTTGCTGTCGGCGGAAGCAAGAAGGTGCTGGACCGAAGACAAGGGGGACGATGTCCGACGAGCGTGACTTGGGAGCGTGCGCTTCGGGGCGAACTCCACGGCTTTCGTTCCTTCTTCACACCTCTCTCCTTACACTTCTTCACATATCACATCTTGCTATACCATCTTGGGCTTGTTCGGACGCCAGCAGCTTCACCACGACCCTCACGAAGTCCGACTCTGGACGATCCCATCCGCCTCCGACGCCGCATACGCCGCTCTTCGGCAACCGCACCTTGCCACTTTTCTCTCTTTTCCTCTCGATAGGAGCGCACGATGGTAGCGTCGACAGAGTTGTATGATATCCTCGGTAATGCTTTCGCTTACTCGCTGGCCAAGAACGGGACGCTGACAGTCCTGCCCGGTCTTTGCTTTCGAAAACCTTGTGGCGTCGCATTTCATCAGAGGTGTCTTCGACCGCGACGGTTCGTCCTGCCTTCCAGCCTTCCACAGTTGCCCAAAAGAAGCAGATGTTGATACTTTCAACTGAACAGGACGCCGAAATCAAGAAAGCCTACCGTCGTCTCGCGCTCCTGCACCACCCCGACAAACAATCCTCCTCCTCCACTCCCTCGACTCCAGAAAAGTTCCAACAGATCCAATCCGCCTACGAGGTCCTTTCCGACGCTTCGAAAAGAAAGTCTTATGACCAGTACGGGTCGACTAGTGATCGTGAGCGAGAGGAGGAAGGGTACGGCGGAGGGTTTGGGGGAGGGTACGGGTTCAGCGAGGAGGATATGTTTGAGAGTATGTTTGGGAGTATGGGCGGGGGGATGGGTGGAGGTAGGAGGGGGAGGAGGGAATCCCAGGTCAGGCCGAGTAAGGTCGACTTGTATGTCAGTCTGGAGGAGGCGTTTGAGGGGTGCGAGAAGAAGCTCGAGATCAAGAGGGAGAGAAAGTGCGCGACTTGTAAAGGGTGCGTCCTTGTTTTTGCTTACGGTCGATTTTGTGGGGCGAGAGTTGTGGGACATTCGCAGGAGGTGCTGATTTGATGAGCTCGCGTGCGTACAGGACGGGAGCGCGCCCGAGTGCTCAGAGGAGAACCTGTGCGAAATGTAGTGGACAGGTGCGTCACCCAATCACCTTCTCACCCCACCAGACTCCCACCTGCCTTCCACTCCCACATCCTTACCTCCCGCCATTATCCTTTCCTCTCCTCCGCGAGCCGGCGAATACTGACACGTGGTCCCTCCCTCAAAGGGAATGGTCATGGGCGTACGCATGATGGGCGGCTTTGCGCTCAAAACGCCCGTAGAATGCCCAGACTGTGATGGAGAAGGTCGGAAATACCGGGACCAGGACGCGTGCGTTCCACTCTGTTCCTCCTCGCCGTTACTGAGCTGACGTTTGCCTCACTCAACTGATGAACCCTATACGCGCAGATGCAAGAAATGCAAAGGTACCAAGGTCGTTACGGAGAAGAAGAGATTAGTGATACCGATCACGAAAGGCACGCGCACTGGTACCGTCATCACGCTCGAAGGCGAAGGAGATGAACACGTGCGCCCCTTTCCCCCCACTTTCCTCCCTCCCTCACTGAAATGCACTCTCATCTCGCACGCAGCCATCCGCACGCACGGCCTCTCCACTCCTCTTAACGATCATCCACCTCCCCCACCCAACCTTCACTCTCTCCCCGCACTCCACGACCCTCAGCACGACCCTCTCCCTCACTCTCTCTGAATCCCTCCTAGGGTTCTCTCGCCTCATCCTCATTCACCTCGATGGTCGTGGACTGAGGGTAACACAACCAGGACCAGGAGAGAAAGGGTGGAGAGTGCTGAAGAGTGGTGATGAGGTTTGGGTGAAAGGTGAAGGGTGGTGGAAGGATGGTGGTGGGGGGATGTTTAGTTTACAAGGCGGGAAAGGGGATTTGTGTTTGAAGGTTGAGGTGGAGATGCCGGGGGAGGGGTGGAGTACGGCTTTAGGAGCTGAGGAGGTGAGTTTTGGGTTATCCTCTTCCTCTCTTTCTTTTGTGGTTGATGGGAAGCTGATGAAGGGTGGAACAGGTGAGGAAGTTGGAAGCCTTGTTGCCGCCCAAGAGAGGCGACGTAGGACTCGAGGAAGGCGTCGAGAAAGTCGAGGAGGTCAAGTTCAAGGTATAGAGAGCTGGGAGGGTAAAAAGGGGCAGAGGAGATAGAAGGGCAATCACTATTCAATTTATCACCACGTGACTCGGGATGAATGCTCGCTCGGAGCCAACGTCGTTGTCTCCTCCCTTCTGTTCCGCCCCCCCCTGCCTTTCTTCACATACTGTATCTCGGGGCGATTCAAAGAGGATCCCCAAGCCCCCCCAGGAAAGAAAGCGCGATACATTACAGTTACCCCTCGCGCGTCGAGCGCTCAGGGCTTCTATGGCAAGGAGACTAAAGCTCTTCTTTCTCACGCGTTCCCTCCAGCTTCACTTGAGTAGTGCTAAGAGCCCTATACACCCTTTCCACTACCACATGCGAGAGGGGGGGCGAAAACGGCGCCCAACCGTCCCAACCTTTGCGCGCGTCCCCGTCGGCGTCGTCGGCGTCGCGCGAGACGAGCTTGGCGGGCATCGACAAGGGCAAGGGCCGGGCCAAGTCGTGTGACTTGGCAGAGGAGGGGGGCCAAACTCAAATGCTTTTTGTTCGTCGCTGGGAAGAAACAGAAAAAGAAAAGGAGGGTTGTTGTGTTCTGCTTTGTTTTTTGTTTTAAGACGGGCGCCACACCAGGATACATAGTGGCCGAGGCGAACTCTCGCGGAATTGGAGCAACAGACCACACAGAAGGGATTTTGTTTACCTCTGCGTCACGTGTAGCTCCCATCAAGAACAGTTGGTGTACTTCCTTCCACCCAAAGGTTACACAGAGCCAAAGTCCCGGAGGAATCCAGTACGGGAAGGTGAGAGTTCTCCCAGGAAAGGGAACGCGTTTTTCTCAGAGCCAGACGAGAACGCCAATTTAGAGTAGAGAAAAGGGTTGCGGCGCGCACTGCGGAGTCCCCGGAGGCGTTATTATTGATGACGGGGGCGCGCGCGCGCGCGGTGGTGGAGCTTGGCGCAACCCCCTCTCGGTCGGACCCCCCCCTTCCTTCCCTCCTCTCTGTTTCCTTCCATTCCATTCCTATTTCTAGTCAACAGGGATGAGAGGGTACAGTCGACTCCCGAACACGCCCTCTCAACAGCAAGACGACGACGAGTTCCCGCCCGGTTACTCGCCTTCGCCATCGACGACCAGCCTCGAGACTCCCTCGGCTGGGGAATGGAAAGAATGGCGCCCGACGTCCCCCTTCCCCCTGCTGCTCCTCAAACGCCCGTCCTCTCGCCCTGTCCTCCTCATCGTGTTTGTCATCGTCATGGTCGGATTAGGGTTCGTGGGAGAGGCGGGGTGGAAAAGGTTGGAGGAGCGGTGGGAGTTTGAGGGCAACTTGAATACGACGAGCGTGAGGGTGTGGCCCGAACCACCGGTGTGGGAGGACAGGGACCTGAATATGGGTCAGTTGGCTATTTCCATCACTGTGGGAATAGGAGGAATAGGAGGCTGATCGTTCCAGTGGAATGAATGGGTGCAGTCGCCATCTGTTCGTCAGGTGAGTGTGTTGTGTGGTGGTGCTGCGTTCCACCCTTTCCTCTTTTCCGGGACGCACGCGACAAGGCGCTGACTGCGACAAATTCTATCGTTTCACTGGTTTCACGATCCCGATAGTGAAGGACCAGGTGTTTGACCTCCCGGAATGGTTCAGGCATCACTACTAGTACGCTCCCCCCTTTGCTCTCTTTGTTGGAAAAGGCATCTCGGAGTGCAGACGGAAGCTAATCACGCGCCCGCCCTTGGCAGCCATCTCGGCATCCGCCATTTCTACATCTTTGACGACGGGAGCGAACCCCCAATAGAGGAGAGACTGTCGGACTTTGAGTGAGTCTCATCCCGGACGCAATTTCGATTAGAGTCGAGGAACGGAAGGACGCGTGTAGCTCCCCCTTCTCAGCCTGTAAGCTAACGCCTCGCCAAACCCAGACTCGGCATCCCCCGCACCTCCGTCACGTTCATCTACAAACCCCGAGCGGACCGCGACATTTACCAACAGATGCATTCCCAGAACGACTGTCTCCGCAACTATGGCGCGCAGAACGGGCACGAGTGGATGGCCATCATCGATGCCGACGAGTACATCGAGATGGTCAAACCGGGCGAGAGCTTGCAAGGGTTCTTGAGAGGGTTTGGGGATGATGTGGGGGCGGTGGGAGCGCAGTGGATCACTCAGTGGGTTTCGGTTCTTTCCGGCGGAAGGGGAGGGATGATGTGGCGCCCGTTATGTGAAAGCTGACTTTGGGAACGCAACCCAGCAACTCGCACGGCGTGCTCACGAAACCCGCTCGCGGATCCGCTCGAAAGACATTCACGACGTGCATGGTCGACCCGGACCCAGAAACTCACGAACCGGAGGACAACGGGTACATCAAGACGATCGCGCGCGTGCGGGATTTCGAGCAGATGTTGAGCCCGCATTCGGTGGGGAGTAGGGTGCCTACGGTGGGAGAGGATGGGAGGGTGTTGCCCGCGCCGTGGTACCAGAGGTATCCGGTCACGAGGGAGAGGATCGCGGTGCATCATTATGCGGTCAAGAGTCGGCAGGAGTACGACGAGAAGAGGGAGAGGGGGAGTGGGATGAGCAAGTGAGTTCTTCTGACGCCTTTTTTGTTTCCTTCCTGAGAGGAGGCTGATGGAAAGGGGATGTTTGCAGTCACAAGGACGACACGTTCTGGAATCGCGTCGAGGGGACGCCCGAGGTCGTGTGCGACTCGTTGGCAAAGTACGTGCCGTGATTGCGGGCGGGCGTTGAAGGGGACACTGGGATCGGATATCGTTGGATTTGGAACGGACACTGTTTCTTTCGTCTTCTTTTTTTATTTAGCCTGTGCATAAGTTACTCCTTTTGTTGCGCTTCACATCTTCTTTTCATCTCCCCACGCCCCCGCCTCTCTAACCCCGTCGCATTGAGCACCTCTCTACCCGCACTCGCACATAGTGTCCTTTTATTAGTATACGTACATACCTGGCGTAAATTATGATACCACCACCACCACACCCTGTTTATTTGAGCTCTGCTTTTCCTCGAATAGCGTCTGTTGGCAAGAGAGAGGTTGAAGGCTACGTGGCTTCGGATCGCAGCTGAATCGTTCTTTTCGCAAGGGCGATCACATGCCTTTCAAAGCATGCCGGTGTCTGATCTTTTAAAGCCACGTTTCAGCTGGAAAATCCACCCGAAGAGTCCCAGTCGCCTTCGGCAACCTTTTCGTCGACCCGCCCCCGGCCCGCCACTCGGACTTTGGCCGTCCCTGCCCCTGTGACGCCCCCCCGCCCGTCCGTCCGTGCATTCCTCTCGCTCCCTCCTTCCGAAGATCGTCCGCTCCTCCTTCGCCCTCCAGCTCCAGCTCCAGCTCAATGAAGCGATAGTTGTACCGAAGAAGAGAGAAGAGAAAGGATGACAGGACTAGACGAGTTTCACCGAGTCTCTTCTGCCGAGGTCCGGCCTCGTCCCCTCCTCTTCTCGAAGCAAGAGCTGACGCCTGAGGAAGGATTGCAGTGGATCAAGACGGCGACGATTGTCTCTGTCGTCGTTTATGGTGCGACAAAGTTGGGGTGGGGTGCAGTAGGGTTCGGGGTCGCTTGTGAGCTTTTCCTCTTCTTCTTCTTCTTTCGGCGATGGAGGGGGGTTTGTGGGGGGGGGGGGGGGGGTGCCATGGAGAGGGAGCTGACGCTTGCTGGCTGGGTTTGGGGGGATCGCGGGGACAACAGTGCTAGGAGTTTGGTACACCAAGAGGAGTCTCGAGAGCCTGAAAGTGGATTACCAGGAGGATGCGGTCCGGAGGGGCAACGTCGTAAGTCCACGAGCTCCCTCTGCTCGGAGCTAGCTGATGACCCCAGGATTGATTGAATGCAAAGGTCGAAGGCGGGGAGAGCGTCGAGTGGTTGAACGAGTTTGTAGCCCTCGTCTGGCCTATGCTCAATAGGGAGTTGTTTGTCGCTGGGGTGGATTTGTAAGTATCGCTCGTTTGAGGAGGAAGGGGGGGACACACGTGGGCTGATTGAGGGAGAGGGGGATAGGTTGGAGGACGCGCTCAAAGTCCAGTCGCCTTCTATCGTCGTGCGTCACCCGAATATTTCTTATATAAAGCAGCTGAGCCGAGGCCACGATCAACAGCGCACGGTCCGGATCGCGTCAGTCGACCAAGGGAGCAACCCGATGCGCCTCCTCTCCGTCCGTCGACTCCCCCCAGAAACTCCCATCACACTCCCTCCTTCCCTCTCCCACCCTCCTTCATCATCCTCAACCAAAAAATCCGACGCGAAGGACCTCGACCCGGATGCGGTGACGGACGGAGGAGGCGGAGAGGTCCAGGATGGGGACGAGCCGGGCGCGTACGTCAACATCGAGGTCGAGTTCGCGTATCGGAGGCCTCCACCGAGCAAGACCAAAGTCCCCAACATCCACTTCTTGCTCTACCTCGGCGTCGGCGTCGTTCGTCCCCTTTTCCTTCTCTTTCCCCTTCTCTTCTTCCTCGCTGATGCACTCGCCTGTGCGGTGCAAACGAAACCGGCCAGAAAAAAGTCGCCAAAGTCGACCTCCCCGTCCTGATTGAGCTGTCGGGCGTCAAAGGCAAGATCAAGTTGAGGTTCCAGATGATCCCGGAACCGCCGTTCGTGAGGCACGTCACGTTCAGCTTCCCGACCTTGCCGGAGATTGAGGTGTCGGCCAAGGTGCGTTGCGTGGTGCTTGCTCAAGTCCCCTCTAGATGTTTAACAGAACTCATGGTTGATATGAGCAGCCCCTCCGGTCAATCAACGTTATGGCCCTCCCTGTGATCGAGCCACTAGTACTCGGGTCGGTGAACGAAGTCTTGTCCGAGTTTGTCGCGCCGAAATCGTACACCATCGACGTCAGCCGCTTCGTCCTCGGCAGCGAGGTCGACATGAGTGCGCTCGCTTTCCTTTGTTGCTCTAACGAGGTACGGTAGGGGAGAAAGTGCTCATGGGGATTCGTGGGCACAGAAACGAGGAGCTGCGGCGTCGTCTGCGTCGTGATTGGGCGCGCGAACGGTCTTGCGAACACTGACGTGTCGGGCGCGTCGGACCCGTACGTGACCGTGTCGTTCGCTGGAGTCGGGAAAGTCTTGTGAGCTGTTTTCTTCTTTTTTAACGTGCTTTTTTCGTAAAGGAAGAAGGTGTTGACGAGGTTGGCGACGGGGAAGGTATTCGACTTTGGTGGTGCGGAATAACCTCGATCCGGAGTGGAACGAGATTGCGTTTCTGAAAGTCTCGGAAGGTGCGCTCAGCTCTTTTTCTGTCTCGTTATCAATTCGAAAGCTGAGGATTAAGGTTGTAGATGAGTTTGAGGAGGACGAGAAGTACGGCACCGTTCTGCTGAGATCGTGGGATCTTGAAACATGCGCTGACGAACGAGGTGGGGGGCGCAGGATTCGTCTGACGGCTTTCGACCACGATCGGTACTCCCAGGACGAGTGAGCAACTCGAACTAAAAACGGCTTCGCTTGTTCACTAATATTAACTACTCTCAGTGCCCTCGGATGCCTCGACATCCCAATGAAGAAGCTACAGAGCACGCCGGGCGAATTCCTGCACAGCGAGGGCGCGCTCAAGTCTCCCACCAGAACGAGCTCGAAACCCGCTCAAGGCACGCTCGTGTGGAGAGCTGGTCAGCCACTTCCCTACTCCTCCCACATTTCATCACCTATACCAAACCTAGCCTTCCCCGGCAGGCTTCTTCCCCCTCGCTCGCACGACGCCGAAAATCAAGTCGTACAAGACCAACACGGATGACCTGAACCCTGAGCTCGTCGACATGCCAGAGGACCTCATCACGCCCCACAAGACTCGCAAGATGTTTACGGATAGGTCGCACCCGGAGGATAGTAGGTCGACGCAGTACGCGAGGAGGATGAGGGAGATGGTTCGTGGTCCTTTCTTCTTTGTGAGGTGAACGTGCGGGGGGGGGGGGGGGGGGGGGGGGGGGGGGGGGGCTGACGTGGTTCCACCCCAGTTGGATGGTCGTCACCCTGCGGATCGAGGGCAGAAGACGGGGATCTTGGCGTTCAAGGTGCATCAAATTGCGGGTTTGGGGTTGAGTGGGAGGAAGAGGTCGTTGCCGTCGAGCTATTGCGCCGTGTTTTTGAACGATGAGAAGGCGTTCCAGACGAGGGTCAAGCCGGTGCGTCTTGCTTTTAGCTTCGTTTGATTGGATGGGGAGGAAGGGCTGAGTGTCTTTTTTGGTCTTAGCTCTCGTCGAGTGCGTTCAGCGTTTCATGTGAGGTTCTCGTTGCGTTGGGCTCATTTTCTTTGTGGGCGGACAGATCCGTACTTCAATGCTGGCAGCGAGGCGATCTGTCCCGACTGGTTGACTAGCACGCTCACCGTTGCCGTCATGGAGTCTCGTGATCGAGGTGAGGCAATGGTTTGCCTCGTCCTGAAGGAGTAGTGGAGCTGACTACTACGAACTCGCAGACCACGATCGGATCCTCGGCCTCGTTTCGTTGGACCTCAAGGACTTGCTGTCGCAGCGCTGTCAGTGGACGAGGTGAGCTCTTTCTCCCTTGCCTGCGGAAGATTGTTCTCAAGATGTTTCCTTTCTCAGGTGGTACCGCATCAATCAAGGAGCAGGCGTAGGTCGACTGCGACTCTCAGTCCTCTTCCGCCCGCTCGACATCGAGCTGCACCACAGTACGTGGCCCCCTTCTTCCCTTTTGAAGCTCGCGCTGCCTGCTTACAAACCTCCTTTTTTTACACGCTGAAGGCCTCTTGTCCTGGAGTTTGGGTACTCTCGAAGTGTCGAGCATCAAGATCACGGGTCTCCAGACTCACTTCGAAGGTCAGGTCCGCATCGCTACGGAGGACTGGTCCGAGACGGCTGGTGTGGAGGAGCCGGAGGTTGCTGCGACGGGTTCGTTCCCATCTCTCTGCTCTCATGCCAAGCTTCAATGTTGACCAGATGAAGATGGGATAGGGGAAAACTCGCTCCTCGTCACCCTCCCACGGCCGATCCAAGTTCCCGTAACGGACCACCGTCGAGGTCGGCTCACGCTCACGCTGGAGGAACCGCACAGCATCACGCATAACAAGGGCAAAGCATTCGCGTCGATCCACGTCTCTGAGATTCATGGATTGACTCCGGTAACTTTGAGTGTTCCTCTACAGTTTGTTTCTAGCTTTCTTTATAGTGCGAACGGGTGCGGTTGAGCTGACCCGCTTCCTCCTCGCAGACGGTCCCCCGCTCCTCCCCATCGACCATTGCACCTCCCAACCTGTCCTTCGAACTGCAAATCCACTTCCCGCACTTCCTCTACCTCGAAACACGCACTCTCTTCACCCGCGCCACACTCGTCTCCAACAGCATACGGCACGCTCTCCCTCACCGCTCGATGGGTCCCCGGAATCTCGCCAGCACACAAGGACTCG
>JALBUQ010000115.1:0-73391 GCA_024364755.1 Pseudohyphozyma bogoriensis
AAACCAGACTCACTCCCAACAATCACGTCGAACTCGTTGAAGTCTGCGGGCTGCAACGTACCACCTCGCAGCAGTCAGCGTCCCAGCTCTCGTTCACAAGTAAATGCCACCAATCGCGACACCACGCAAGCAAATAGACCGTTGAACTAAGCCATACAGCAGCAACTTACCACCAACTGCCTGCACACGCTGTTCATCGGCACGCCATGCTTCGCGCACACCTCTGCGCTCCTCTCGTCCGGCAATTCTCCGACGTGGTAGCCCGCAGTGCCAGCACTATCGACGAGCGTGATTTGGTCCTGCAGACCCCGCTTGTTGACCATGTCCTGGAGCACGGCTTCGGCGATGGGCGAGCGACAGATGTTGCCGAGACAGACCATGAGAACGGAGATGCCCATTGTAGTCGATTTGGTGGAGGTGAGAGGTGCCTTTTGAGTAGATATAGTTCTATTAGTCGAGTCTGCTGCAGCCGGTCGAGGTATGTGAAGAATTGACGTTCGTGTTCAACCCGGTACAGCTCTGGCCCGACCGACGCTCCTCAAGCCGGGGACACTGGTGGCCCCCCTATCCGCCCCGCCCTCGAGCCTGGCTTGGACCTCTTCTCTTTCTGCTTCCGACCCTCCCCGTCGACGCTCGTAAACAAACGGCCGGCGCTCGCGGCCTCACTTCTCGCTACAGTCACTTGTCACGAAAATGGACGACGACGAAGCTCTCGAGCGGTCGCCCTTCCTGCTCAACCTCAAGACTCGCGGCCGGCTCGCCCCCGTGCGTCTGCAGGAACTCCTTGCCGCGGCCAAAGCGAGGAAAGCTCCCAAGCCGCCTGAACCGGGAGAGTGTTGTGGGAGCAGCTGTAAACCGTGTGTTACGGAACTGTGGAAGCAGGAGCTGAGGTGCTGGAAGGAGTGCCATCCTGATGGCGAGGAGGAGGAGGAGGACGACGACGAGGACGACGAGGAGGTGCGGAGGGAGGAGGAGCAGAGGGCTGAGAGGAAGCAGCAGGCCAAGGAGTTGGAGGAGCGTAGGGCGAGCCCAAAGGTCACCATTGAGGTCGATCTGGCGGGCATGAGCTTGAAGGAGAAGAAATTGGACAAGAAGGTCGACTGGTGAAGATCGGGTGGCGTGGTGTGGTGTGTGCGGTACGGGCAGTAAGTGCGCGATCCTGCTTTCTTCGAACTCGACAATTAATTGAGCCATTCGACAGCAGGAAATCGAACGGAGCGCAACAGAACGGACACTCTTGGCGGCAGGACGACAACTTCAACGTCAACGTGGCCTCCACCGTAGTTGCTCTCACTCGTGCATCGTGAGTCTCCTATTCCAAGACTTCGGATAGAATCGTTGTTCATCTCTTATCGCAGATCATATCATAGAGAATATACGCCGTTCCGAACCAGTGCCGCATGGATGTGGACACGGCCGGAGAGATCATCCATCGAAGTGACGATTAGAAAGTGTGACTAGTAGATGCAAGTTGTTGTTGCCACATAGACTATCCCTTACATCATTTCTTTATTCCACAACGTCCCTTGCTTTCCTCAACCGCAATCATGGTCCGTCTCGATCGAGCTCCGTGGACTTCCCCTTCCGAAGGCGCGACTTTTTGACTTGGCCGCCTCGCGCTCACGCTCCTCCTCTTGGCCCGCCCACCCCCACAACTTGCATCAACTTATGTCACCAGTCGAGGACGACAGACCTACAGCGGTCCAGGTCGACGCTGAGGAGGTCGAGGCCGGCGAAGACTCGCTCCCCGACTGGCGCCAGTTCGCCAAACTCGCAAAGTGAGCCCCGCCGTCGCCCCCGCCCGCCGTTCGCATTCTGTTACGAATCGAGCACTAACGAGCATTGTTTGACATTTCTAGAGCAAGCAGTGACGAACCCAAAGCAATCCCATTCATCCCCAAACGCGGCGAAAAGGACTTTGAGCCGATCCCGCCGTCCGACATCCCGCTCACCGGCAACGAAGCGCTCCTCTCACAACACCAGCTCAACACGCTCAACGAGTCCCGAACGGCTCTGTTCGCCGCCCTCGCCTCTGGCTCGCGACAGCACAGCTCGAAGAACTACAACTCGTTCACCTGGCGCCCGGAGGTCGATGGCGGCCGCGCGACTTGTGATGCCGGGCAGGCGACGTACGGGATCCATTTTCTGACAGTGGGCAGATACGATGTGGACAGGAAGAGGATCGAGCTCATGCCGGAGGAGGCGCTTTACCTCGCCGAGAGGGGCGCGTTGGAGCTCTGGAGCGAGAAAGTCGACGAGGAGGGCAAGCTCTCGAGGGTGCCGATGAGTGTCCAGCAGGCGTGGTCTGAGATCATGGGACACGACGAGTTGACGCTGGAGAGGTTCCAGGTGCGTTCTTGTCGGTGGATTGGAGGGTGCGAGCGGGTGCTGATGTGTGCTGTGCGGCGACGGAACGCAGGTGTACTCGCACCTCAAGCGTCTGGGCTACGTCGTCGTCCGAGCGCGTGTCCCACCACCACCTGCACCAAAAACCAAAGCCGTCGTCAAACCCTCCTTTGACGTCCTTCGACTCTTCCGCCTCCCCTTCTCGACGCTCAGTGGCATCCTTTTGGGCATGGGCGGTGCTCTCGCGAACCTCCGCAACTTGCTGCTGCCGCCAAAAGCTCGCTTGGGTCTCACAAGGATCGTGGATAAGGGTGAAGGAGTTGTTTCCGCTCTTGTTGCTGGTAGGAGGTGGTCGACCTATGGTCAGTTATCTTGTCGCGTTCGCTTTTCCGAGAAATGGGTGAGCTGACATTGCACGGCCCTTCCCCAACGCAGACAAAATCTTCGGACACTTCCAAATCATCCCCAGCGGTTACGACAAGCTTCTCCCTCGTGGTCCCGAACCCCACGCGTCGAGCGTGCTGGAGCCTCTCATCCCGACAACGGCACCGTCCATCGAGGGACTCCCAGACCTCGAGCAGCACCCCTACCAGACGTTCTTCCACGTCTACAAGCCCGTCACGAAGTACCGCAAGACTGCTCCTCCTCCTCCTGATTTCCGTCTTGTGGTCATCAAGTGCGTTTGCTCCTCGTTTTGTATCTCTCAGGATTGGGCGCGGCGCTGACGTGCACTTATCTTCTTCCCCTCCAGCGCGGCCACGACTCCCCTTCCCGACCTCTTCGAGTTTGTCTCCATGTTCGACTCTACCCCCTTCCCTGAGGAGGACACCCTCCTCCCTCCTCCCCGTCCCGCTCCTCTCGCTCCTCCCCCCAACTCCGCCGCGACCCCCGCGCGCCCTCCCCGAAAACCGCGCGCACCACCACCCAAGCCTTCGACGCTCAACTGGGTGCTCTCGCACCTCCCTTACGGTCCCAAGCTCATCAAGGAGACCAAGCCGTCGCCGTACCCGCGGCTGAAGTCGGGTCGGAGGAGCATCTTGGTCGCCGTGGTGGACAACGGCACGTCGTCGTTCTTGATGTTCTCGGAGGCGGAGTTTGCGAAGCTGCCTTGGAAGGGTCAGGGAAGGAAGCTGTAATGATCTGGGATGTAGGAATAAATTACGTGCTTAGCGTACTTGGGAAGACAAGAGAGGATCGCTTCGCCGGTGCTGACGTGGCATCGCTCGTTCGACAACAACGACCTGACGACATCCCTTCCTCTCTAAACCTATTTGGAGCTCATTGTGCGCTCTTCTATTCACTTCGAGGGGTTCAGCAACCTACTGCGACTGCATTCTCTGCGAAGGGCACCCCCGTCGCGGACTTCGTCGTTGCTTGACGACGCTCTCGACGCTCCCTCCCGACGGCGAGTTTCGTCGTCCCCCTCGCGGTCCCCTGCCTCTTGGTTCTGCTTTGCATTCGTCACCTTTCAAAAGTTACACCAATTCCTGCTGGTCAGGTTCCCTACTCTCTGTGTTATTCGTACCTCTCGTCGCTTTGACAGCTCGAGAACTCGCACTCGTCCGACGATGGTCTCGTTCCCCCGCCTCACCCACGCTCGCTCTCGCAGCCGTCCCTCGAACAACGCCTCAGGAGGAGGAGGGCTCGGCGACTTCAAGAAACTTCCAGATCCAGTAGACTCGCTCCGGGACATGGATTTTCACGATGGCCAACAGACCGCGCCGGCGAACTTCGCCGTCCCGCTGACGCCGCCTCCCAACGTTCTCAACGCGCTCGCGAACGCGCCGAGGCAGAATGCTGCTGAGCAGAATAGGCTCCAAGGGTTGATGGTGGGCGGAGTGGGAGGAGGGAAGGAAGACGTCAACACGACGAGGTGGACGAGGTTGCGCGCGTGGATGGTCAACGAGGGTCAGTGCGACTTGGATGGGCGGATGGGTAGAGAAGTGGGCTGACAGTAGAGGGAACAGGCTCTAGGAAGATCTTTGTTGGCGGTTGGATCCTCGTTCAGCTCATGCTTTACACTTTCGGCTTCCTCAACGTGCGTCTTGGCCTGGTTCTTACACTTGTCCTCTCGAAGAAACGGAACTGACACACCTTCTACGACTCACAGTATCAGCTCAAAGGTGAGTTATAGCTCACTACTAAACGCGCGCTACTGACCAGTTTTTGCAGACAACCTAACCCAAGCTCGAGCTCGCTACCAGTGAGTCGTCCCACCCCCACGTCGATTCCTAGTCTACGTGTTCTATTCTTGACCCCACAACCTTCATCGCAGCATCACGTATCCGAGTAACTTTTTCAATCCATTCAACTTATCTATCAGCAGCTAACCTGGTCTCAACTCCCCAGTCGCGCGATCAGCCGCCCTGGTCCTCAACTTTGACGTGGCGTTCATCCTCCTCCCCGTCTGCCGCAACTTTATCAGCATCCTCCGTCGCGGGCCTTTGAACTCGATCATCCCTTTCGAAAAGAACATCACTTTCCGTAAGTGTCTCGACGATGACATTCCTTCAAGATGGGCTGACTTCTAAGGCCGTGAACTAGACAAAGCCGTGGCTTGGTCCATTGTCTTCTTCACCATCGTCCACATTTTGGCTCACATCGTCAACGTAATTGAGCTCGCCGTGCTCTCCTCCCCGGACCCACTCATTCGTCTCAAGACCTTCGCTCTCACGAATGTTATCGTCGTGCGCCGTCTTCCCTTCGTCTCGCTCGTTGCCCGTGACTGAACGAGAGTGTTCCCAGGGACCTGGCTACACTGGATGGCTCATGACTGCCATACTCGGGATCATGGTTTGGTTCGCCATGGAAAAGGTGCGCGATGGGGCTCGACGTACAGTGGATCGTTCTGACACGTACGTGAGCAGAGGAGGCGCGCCAACTTTGAGAAGTTCTGGTACACGCACCACCTCTGTGAGATGGCTCATTGGGCTTCTTTGAGGTGTGCGTCCGTAGCTGACGACGTTTCTCACAGTCATTCTCTTCTTCATCCTGTGCGACTCGTCCCTTTCTCCCTGTTCCGCTCCCCCGGTCGCACTGACTTCAGCGCATCCTCTACAGCTGGCAGATCCACGGAATGTTCTGCATGATTCCCCAAGACCGTGCTCCTTACTGTCCCTCTTCATCTGTCAGTCTGATTCGTTATTCTCTTGCTCATCTGCTGACTCGCACCCGTCTTTCAGCTCGGCACTTTCTGGAAGTGGTGGCTTGTTGGCGGAGTCATTTTCATCCAGTGTGTTGGCTGCTCGCTTATGCCACAGAAGCTCAAGCTGATGACAAGTGGTTGCAGGGAGCGAGTCATGCGTGAAGTGCGGTCGAGGCACCGGACGTACATCTCGAAAGTCGTCCACCACCCGAACAACGTCGTCGAGATTCAGATCAAGAAGGAGAAAACCACGACACGAGCTGGACAGGTGAGCTCCGTCGCTTTCTGAGGTCGTGACAGCTGGCTCACTTTTCTCTCTCGCCAGTACATCTTCCTGTGAGTTGACTGCTTGAGCGACGGGCAGAGCTAGGCTGACGTGGCCGAACAGAAACGTTCCCGAGATTTCGTACTTCCAGTGGCACCCTTTTACTCTCACCTCCGCACCAGAAGAAGACTACATCTCCGTTCACATTCGCGAGTTCCCCGTTTTCTCTCGACACCGTCTTGATCACTCGCTCATGTTGACGACACTTCCTGCAGGCATCGTCGGCGACTTCACTCGCGCCCTTGCCCTCGCTCTCGGCTGCAACCTCGACAAGAAAGGCGAGAAAGAAGGCGATCGTGGTGCCGAAGTCGTCAACCCCCCAGTCAACAAGGTGCTTCCGAGGGTCATGGTCGATGGTCCGTTCGGCAGTGCCTCAGAAGACGTGTTCAAGTTTGAGGTTTCGGTTCTGGTCGGCGCTGGTATTGGAGTTACGCCGTTTGCGAGTATTTTGAAGAGCATTTGGTACCGACTCAACTTCCCTTCGGAGAAGAAGACGAGGTTGAGAAAGGTGTACTTTATCTGGATTTGTCGTGATTGTGAGTTGGTCTTACACGCAGAGGAGCACAGCAGGCTGACAGACGTGTTCTCCAGTTAACCAGCTCGAGTGGTTCCAGAGCTTGCTT
Source organism: Pseudohyphozyma bogoriensis (assembly GCA_024364755.1). Taxonomy (NCBI): domain Eukaryota; kingdom Fungi; phylum Basidiomycota; class Microbotryomycetes; family Chrysozymaceae; genus Pseudohyphozyma; species Pseudohyphozyma bogoriensis. The sequence continues at coordinate 6,440 of JALBUQ010000115.1, forward strand.
CTCGCCGTGAGTTCGAGGCTTCTGTTAAGGGTGATATGTACAGGCCCTCACTGAAGCTCTTGACCCAGATCGAGGAGCAGGACTTGTCAAACGTAGGTATCTTCTTTCCAGTGGTTGTCGACCTGAGTACTGAAGGAGCTTTCTACAGTTCATCGAAATTCACACCTACGTTACCACCAAGGTCAAGGAGGACGACATCAACAACATCATCGTACAAGAGTGAGTGCTTCCGATAGCAACTGGAGCTTCGTCTAACACTCTTTTATCCAGTGTCGGTGGCGAGCGCGATACCATCAGTCATCTCAGGTCACCCACTCACTACGGACGACCCAACTGGGATCGCATCTTCCAGTCCATCGCGGAGAAGCATCCTTCGACTGAGGCCGGCGTCTTCTTCTGTGGAGTAAGCTTCTGCATTCATTTCTGCCCAAACGTCGTAGACTCATGTCGTTCCATAGCCCAAAGTTTTGGGCTCTACCCTTCACAAGCAGTGCAACAAGTGGACGAACGGGTCGGATGAAGGAGTCAAGTTTGTTTGGGGCAAGGTCGGTGCTTCCTTTTTGCAAGAGCCACCAACAGGGCTAACTCTCTCCTCTCATGACAACAGGAGAACTTCTGAGTACCGAGCTGCTTTTTTTTTGGAGACGCGTCGACAACCCATATAAAGTGCAACGTTGTGCAATGCTGCTTCAACCCTGCTTTAACCCTTGAGAATGATCTGCCACTCAACTAATTCCGTGAAGGCAAAAATCGCCTGGAAGACCCGTCCCACCCGACGTTTTGACCTATTCCAACTACCTTCTCAAACCACCTGAGGAGCCTTCTCCAACCCCGAATCGCTGTCAGTCTTGACGCCGCCAGCGACATGCTGGTTGTACTCCTCCGGAAACTCCAAGTCGCGGGTGAGGTAGACAAAGTCGTAGCTCGCCTCTCCGAGCTCCGACTCGTCGACGCCCAAGCTGTTGCGAGTGACACGTCAGCGTGTGTTGAGTCAGAAACGAGGCGGTGCCTCAGAGAATAGCGTACATTTCGGCTTCTTCAGTCGTCCTGACGCTCAAGCCGGGGATGTGGTCGATGATGAAAATTAGGAGGTAGGAGACGACGAAGGTGTCTGGTGCGCAGAGAGTGTCAGACCTGAGATCGTCTCGACGCAAAGCAGTGGAAGGAGAAGCTCACAGGAGATGATGGCAAGGGAGCCAGCGAGTTGGTAGCCCATTTGTCTGTAGTTGTGGTTGATCCAACCACCGGTGATGGAGGAGTAGCCGTCGAAGGTGACGACACGGCTGTCGGAGAAGAAGCCGGTGAGGATCGAGCCGGTGAACCCTTAAGGGTGGGACATCAAACACGTCAGCGTCTGCATTTGGGAACAAAAGATGGATTGATGGAGGCTTACCTCCGATGGTGTGCAAGGCAAAGCCGTCGACGGCGTCGTCAACGCCGAGCAAGACCTTAAGACCGGTGCCGAAGTTGCAGGCGATGGCGGCGACTGAACGAACGCGCTTTGGTCAGCATGGCTCAGACAAGAAGGAATACTGGAACATTCTTACCAAATCCGATCGCAAGAGCAGCAGGACTGCCAACCAATCCAGCAGCAGGAGTGATACTGAAGGAAACGTGTTAGCTTTTCAAAGCTTCACGAAGCACTAGTGGAAAAGACGGCTCACCCAACAAGTCCGGCGAGGATGCCTGAGCAAATTCCAACAGCTGACCACTTCTTAGTGTAGATGAAGTCAATGACCATCCAGGTGACACCGCCCATCGCAGCGGCGATGTTCGTGACTGTAGCGGCCTGGACGGAACGGAGGTTCATCGCAAGCTCGGACTGTGGGCGTTCGTCAGTCAAGAGGAGCTCATACTGCTCAGAAAAGGCCACTCACTCCACCGTTGAACCCAAACCATCCGAACCAGAGAAGAGTAGTGCCGAGGATGATGTGAGAAACCGAGTGAGGACGGAACGCGAGCTTCTCCGTGCCGTAGCCTCGACGCTTCCCGAGGTACAGCGACCAGGCGAAGGAGGCAGTGCCGGACGTCATGTGGACGGGTCCTCCACCGGCGAAATCGAGGACTCCGAGCTTGTAGGCCCATCCGGGCGCGTTCCACACCCAGTTGGCGATCGGGTCGTACACGATCGTGGCCCAGCAGACCATGAAGACGAGGATGGGAAGCATGCGCGCGCGCTCTGAGGTTGGGGTTAGCTTTCTCCGAACGTAGATAGTCAACGTGTTTGCATACCTCCACATCCTCCGATGATAATCACAGGAGTAACAGCAGCGACTGATGGTTGAGCAGTGCAGTCGAGCAAAACAAAAGCAACACGTGTCGGAGTAGAACATCAGAGGTGCATTCTCTCTCAACGTTAGGAGACAGTGCCGAAAAGCTCACACATGGACTGGTAGAACATAAAGAGGAGGGCGGGGAGCTTGGTGGACCCCTGAGAGGGCTGGTCAAGGACGCCCATGAGACCAAAGTGCTTGAGGTTGCCGATGAAGCTGTTGGCCGTGTCGGAGAACGCGAGGGAGTAGCCCCAGAACATCCACTGGACGGTGACCCTAAGCCGATTCAGCTGTCAGTGATACTATATGTACTTTGTTTCTGGTAGCAGTAGCTTACACGCTGTACCTGAATTAGGAGAGCGTTGAGTTAGCACGCGTCTGAGCCCGGGTGGAAGGTGGGACACATACACAGCGAGTCCAAGGAACAGCATCGAGAGGGCGTTCTTGCGCCTCAGCAATCCAGCATACAAGAATGCAACTCCAGGAGCCATGATCATGACCAGGACGGCGGCGACCAAGATCCACGCCATGTCTCCAAGGTCTTATGGAAGGTGTCCATGTCAGCTGGGGAAGAGGAAGAAGTGGAGGATGGCAACAGGAGGGCGATTTACTGTAGACGGCGGGATCGCTGGCAGGATCATAATATGCCACCAAGCTGCCGGAGGCGTCGTAAGTTACGTTGGGCTGGTAAGAGAAATAGAGAGCGTCAGTACCGCGACCGACGTGTAAGCCACGTGTTTTGCGTCTCCTCCTGGCGACCACACCTCTTCAATTGGAGGACCCTTCAGCAGAACAGTACGCCCTCCTTAAACACCGCATCCCTACTATATGCTCCACCACGCATCCTCACGATGGGTGTGCCGGAACGGAAACAGAGGAACAATGCGGCAAGGCCCGGCCGAAGGAATCTGGGACGCACCATGTTGGGCGCAGGTCACAGCTGAAGCGAGCAAGCACGGGTAGTGTACAGCCAGACTACGGCTTGATTTCCGACCTCGAGGGTGCAGCTAGGTGCTGTAGAACGTGGACGGAGAGAAGAAAAAGCATTTTCAAACGGAGCGCCAGATAAGAATGGGGGGGGCTCGGTCGCTTGTGTCGCCTAATTTCCCTTGGCGTTCAATGGCGAAATCCGGGGGTCCACGACTGTCGTTGTATTTATAGTCGTACTTGCAACGTTGATACCGAACTTATCAAGGCATGATTGGGCTGGTAAATCGCGAGTTCTGCATCGGCTCGTTCTACAGATCCCAACTACCCATTATCGGCGCTGAGAGGTGCAGCTATGTCCAGAAGACAGCTCCACGGCTGCTCGAGGAGACTGTTCGGATTCCACTTCATCTGTCGCCTCCTAAGCACCGAAGCAATCATTTTCGGGGGAAGGAAGGTCGAGGAGATCCTGGCGATAAACAGGCACTACCGGGAGGCGCGATAAGGAAGTGACTTGTGGCCGCAGAACTCGCTGCAAAATCCGAAGAACATCGGTTGCAGCGTTCGGAAAGGATGATACTCGCACACCTTGAGGGGAAGCGGACCTCCGTGCCACGTAAGCCTGGGGGTTTCGTAGCTAGGCTTGGCTGGCGCGGGGCTCAGCGCAGACGAGACCGCGACGCGCCTATATATGTCATGCGCTGCTCCTTTCTTTCACCACTTTTACGCCTCGACTTCTTCTCTACGACGTGTCACAATTGGCTCGACGCTCAGGAAGCTCTGGAGGCGGGCGGGTCGATGCGCTGAGACACGCTCCAGCTTGCTCAAAGCGGCAGGCGGGGAGGCTGACCCCTTCCGTATCCAGGCTTTTCGACGAATGTCTAGCCGCACTCTATTGCGGCCTATAACGCTCTTCTAATGATCTCAATGTTGGAGTTCTAGTACTTTGTTCACAGAGGCTCCTTAGGTGGCGCACCGCCTGCTTTGGCCGCAAACCACACCCGCCGCCGCTCGTCTGCTCCTGCTCCTGCTCCTCGACGCCTGCCGAACGGTCTATGGTCGGAGTCGTGTCAGTCATGGCGCCATCATGGACACGCACACCGATATTCATGACACTCCTCGTCGCCTGCGCCATGTGGATGCACCACGCCTTCTCCTCCGACCCCGTCACGAGCCGGTTCGACCAACTCCGCGACTACTCGCGCTCCTTGGCGAGTCTCAACGCATCGGCATCAAAAGCGTCAGCGACGGCTAGTTGCGAGCTCTGTGTCGTCGACCCGCTGAACCCGCTGTGCGAGTACGGGCTCGACACGATCCACCTCAGTCGCGCATTTGAGGGCAGTGGGACGAGAGTGCGTAAGGTGTTGGAGAAGGCGCTGAGAGGAGAGCCGGTGCGGATTGGGATCATTGGGGCTTCAGTGACGGCGGGGCATGGGCTGGGGATGGGGGTGCATAGGAAGCAGACGTGGGAGGAGCGCTTCTTTGAGGATTTCGCGAAGATGTTTCCGAATGCGAAGCTGTACGATGGGAGTAGTCCGGGGATGAATAGTAAGCTGGTGCTATTTAGCTTGTGGTGGAGCGGGCGCTGATTGATGTCTATTGCAGGCGCGTTCTACTCGTACTGCTTTGAGACGCTGCTCCCACGAGACCTCGACATGTATATCGTGGAGCTAGACATCAATAACGAGCAGTAAGTTAACGTTGACACGACATGATTCCAAGAGCTAAACAATGTGCTCTCTCTCCCAGGAAAGCCGAAACCTACGGAGCCGACGACGCCCTGATGCGAGGGCTGCTGGGATTGCCGCAAGAGCCAGCCGTCATGCGAGTATCGGTTCTGGCTCTCGCCTTTGCCGATTTCTACCGAGGGACTATGTCTTCCATCATGATGAGTAACTGGTTTGACGTGCCCGTCATCTCGTGAGCTCTTCTACACTCATGGCTTTCAATGTTTCGGAGCAATAACCGATCAAGGGCTGTCGACAGGCTCCGCAACTTCCTCCTCCCACACCTGATGGAGAACTCGGAAGAGGTCGACACTTTTTTCTCCCGCGACACGAAGGACAACGTCGACAAGGTACGTTCTCCTAAGCAGGTCAGACTGGAACACGTGGCTGATCCTGCCACCACTCTTCGCCTCGTAGCGCCACATCGGCCACATGGCTCATCGAGCTCTCGGCGACATGGTGGCTCTGTACATGAGGGAACAGGTCTGCAAAGTCAAGCAGCGGCGGAGCCTCCCAGCGCTGCAGGCGAAGCCCAGGTCGCCGTGGCCCGACTCGTCGCACCTCGGCAAGATCCCTCGTCTGCACCTTTGGGATCCTGTACGTAGCTCTATCTACCTGGATCTCCTATCTTCGAACTGTATTGGGCTCAATTTGACCACATTCGACTCATCAACAGTGGTCAGACACGCTCGTCGCCCCACCCGTCGAACCCCAGTGCATCTTCGCTGGCTCGAAAACTCGCCCTCTCGAAGCCATCCCATCTCGTACGATCGGCAGCTGGCGAATGGAAGAATGGAACGGCAAGTCGGCGTTGGCAAGCTCGGAAGTCGGCGCGCGCATCTCGTTCGAGTTCAAGGGCACAAGAATAGGGATTTTCGTGTGGCAGACGAACGGGAAGGGGAATAAGGAGCAACCGGGGACGGCAGTGTGCTGGCTGGACGAGGAGAAGGGGGAGGTGAGGGTCGTGGATGCGTATTCGACTGCAGAGGCTTCGACGTCCGAGTGGCACGTGTTGTGGGATGAGCTCCCTTACAAGTCTTAGTGCGTGAATTTCTCTCCGTCACTCATGGCTTGCTTGCGTGACGCCTGTTCTGACTCTTCTTAATCATCTCTTTCAGCATGTTGAGCTGCCAGATCACGCCCGAGAGCTCGACGTCGGGTCACGACTTTAGGATCCTCGGCATCGCATCGCTGTGATAGATTTCCCGTATAGCATTTCCAAGAAAGCATAGCCAGGATTTCGTACTGTTGTAACTCCTTCGTCGTATCCTGGTTCGCGACGCCGACGTAGAAGGAAAGAGGACCACGTCACAAAGTTGTTTGCTGTTTGTTGACAGCAGGGCGGCTTCAAGCTTCAAAGGAGCTCAAAGTAGCATCATGATCAACAATCACTTGTGCAACTTTATTGAATGGGCCAGAAACGCCTTGACAACTCTGTACAGAAGCGATGGCAGTTGGAGCCTGACGAGTTCGCCGCCGCGCCGGAACTTGGCCCTTCCCCGCCTCCGAACTCTGCACCTTCGCCTTCGTCCACCCATCGCTGCCACAACCTACCACAAAACTTACACCAACAAATGATCACAATCCTACTCCCCCTGATCCCACTCTACCTCCTCACCGTCCGCCTCCTCCGATTCTCGCGAATCAACCGCCTGCACCGCGAGTACGCCGCTCGACATGGCCTCGCTTCGTCCCCGCCACTTCGGAGGGAACGCGACAAGGCGCCGACGAGGAAGGAGCTGCCGATGACTCCAGCTGAGGCGCAGAAGATCTTGCTGGAGGGCGTGCTGCTCGAGATGCCGTGGATCCTGCCCAAGGCGCTCGAGTTTGCGTTGTTCAAGGTACGCGCAGAGGGTTCAAGGTGCTCGTGTGGAATGATATTGGCTCCAACGCTGACGAGCTGGGCTCAGACATATGGAATACCATCGATTGCAGAGCTACTTCGAAACACGACGGAGTTTCTGTCACCCGATAAAGCTGGAAGGAGGTACCTCGCCCTTCCACCCGCGGCGAGGCGACGGCAGCTGACTGACTGTGGATGGTCCTTCTTGTTCTGCGTGGTAGATATGTGGACACCTCGGTTCTCATATTTTCCTGGATGTTATACCCCATTGTTGGACCTGGGTCTGGAGCTGCCACCAACAGTGAGGGAGCTCCGTTGGATCCACGTGGTGCTTTGGCTATCGCAAGGACAAACTGGATTCACGGACGGTATGCTGGAAAGATTGTGCGCCATTTTCTTTGACAATGCTACTCACCTTGATATTCAACTAACCTTGTACTCGGCAGTCGAACGACGACATGCTCTGTGAGCTAATTTCCCAGCATGCTTCAATGTCACAGCGCTGACCACCTCCCGTCTCACGACAACCAGACACGCTCAGCACCTTCATCCTTGAGCCTGGAGTATGGGCCAAAGAGTTTGAATGGCGACCTCTGACCCCAGTCGAGGAGATGGCGTGGCACGTCTTCTTCAGCGAGGTGGGGCGACGGATGGGCATCGAAAACATTCCGGACGAGTTGGAAGACTTGACTGTGTGGGCTGAGGTTTGTGCTGCCCTCTTCCTTAACGCAATCGGTTGACGGAGTGCTTCATTACTTCCAGGAATACGAGAAAGCACACATGGTGCCCGAGGAAGCATGCCGCGACGTCGCGAGCGGGACGACACGTCTCCTGCTCCACAACGTCCCGCGCCGACCTCGCTGGCTCATCCGATTCGGCGAGCAAGTCGTCGCCTGCCTCCTCTACGATCGCCTCCGTGAAGCCATCATGTGCGTCCTCCTGCCTTTCCTTCTCTCCTCAACGTAATCTGAGAGAAAAACGTATGGGGCAGGCTCCCCCCTCCACCACGACTCCTCAAATCGCTCGTCGTCTCCTCCCTCCACTTCCGTGCGTTCCTGATCCGCCACTTCTTCCTCCCACGATGGAAGGCAACAACATTCCTCCCTATCCACGCGCCGGCGTTCCCGAAAGGATATGTCCCGGTCTCGGAGCCCTCCTCGAAATCGGACAAGGGCGCGAGCGAGAAGGGCGACGGCAGCAACAACGGCGAGAAGCTCAAGCCGCGCACGCACATCCTTTTCTACAACAACGAGGCCTGGTGCGTTTGCGTTTTCACCGTCTTTGAGTTTCCTGTGCTTCGGGCTTACGTCTCACCCCGCCTGGACAGGTACACCGCGATCCCACGCGGCCCAGCCTCCCTCCTGCAATCCTTCCTCCTCCTGACTGGCCTCAAACGCGTCGATCAAGTCCCCGGTCCTGCCTATAAACCAGAAGGGTTTCGCTTGGAGGAATGTGTGCGTCACCTTTTCTTCCTTTCCGCAAGCGGGAGCACGGAGCTGAAATGAGAGGAACCGGAGCAGGGACCGACGATGTACGAAGGGAAAGGAGAGGAGGAAGTGAGGAGGATCGCGGAGAGGATTCATGGTGGCGTGTTGGAAGGACCGTATGCGGTTGGTGGGGTGGAGAAAGGGAGGTGTCCATTTGGATTGTGAGAGGCGCGAAGGGGAATGGGTAGTGTCGTGTCGTGTCGAATTATCGGGCGTGTGTGTGAATCGGATCCATGGCTTGGCGAGGTCAGCTAGAAGCGTCGCTACCTTGATACGTCCGGATAGTCCCAGCCAAACAACCTGAGCAGCTGCGGTCGGTCGCCCAAGCCTGGGTCTCTTCAGCCTACCCCGTCCCCGCCCTGCTGTCTTTAGCCCTCCTCTGCCCACGCGTCGTCCATCCAGCCGAGCCCCCCAAAAAGAATGAGAATGATACTTTTGAACTGCCATTTCTTGTCGCTGCAGTCCGTCCTCCTCCTCTTCGCTCCATCCAGCACAAACTCCTTCCGACTCGTACACCTCCCTCCCCTCTCAAGCCACACCACGCGCCCACGCGAGAACGCAAACGTCTACTTCTGAATCGCCTTGTAGATGGGCGACTTCTTCTCGTGGATCGGTGCCTGGCCTTCTGGTGTGCCGGGGATCGTTTTCGTGAGTTTCTGCGACCGCGCGACGGAGAGAGCTGGTTAGCCGCGCCGCGTTCCGTTTGGAGATGTGAGCAGAGAGGGAAGGGCAGACAAGGTTGGTGAAGATGCATTCGTTGAATGCCTTCTCTGGCTTTCGGCAGAGGTAGAACTCCTACAGGATTTCGTGGGTGGTGTTAGTGAGCTTGAGCCAGACGGCAGGGAGGGAGGAACGGACCTGGTTGTTCCTCTCGAGACAGTTCCAGTGCGCGTCAAACTCCTTCAGGCAGGTTGATCTCACTTTTGTGATCCTGTTGCAACATGAATCACGCGGTTAGGGTGAACGGAGAGAGGGGTTGACGAGGGGAACGAACAAGTCCTGGGCACACCGAGTGACCCTACGTCCCTCTTTCAAGCAGTGCTCTGGATCCCGGTTCTCGGCCTTGCAGAGCATAAAGTCCTCTGCGATTGCTATCTATGAGTTTCGGTTGGTGATCAGAGGGGCGGGTGCGGACGGACCATTGTAGTCCTTGCAGTGCGCGCCGATGAAGAACGAGGCCGTCTTGAGCGGCGCAGAGGTGACGCCGAGCTCGTCGACATGAGGGACAGAGGAGGGGAGTGGTGACGGCCTAATCCGACTAAAGTTAGCAAATAGAAAGAACGTGAGTGGGCGAGCAGAGCTCACTCGATGTATTCCTTGGACGGGAACCTGCAATCGCGCGACAGGGATTGGGTGAGGATGAGCGCAGGGACGAGAGCAGCGAGCCGAGGGAGGATCGACTGACTTTGCTTCACGATGATCCATCTTGGCCGATACTTTCTAGCTACACCACGGACACTGACCAGGAGCGAGGGGCGAGGCTGAGCTCGAGGCGAGCCCAAAGTCGACGAGGACTGGGGGCTGTGACCCGCTGCCAGCCGGCGGGGGTCGACAGCCCCCGCTCCCGCCGTGGCCGCTCCCGAGCTTCTCCGGGGAGATCCATCGCAGGCCAGCTTCACCTTCACCTTCACCTCCCAACCCTCCCTCCGTCGCATCCTCCACCAACGATGCTCTCTGCCGTCCGTTCGTCCACCGGCCGCCGCCTCGCCAGGGTACGCTTCCTCCTCCCGTTCTCGCGTGAGTTGCACGAGCTGACCGTCACTTTGTCGCTCTGTTGCAAACGCGAAACGTGCAGGCCTCGCCGCTCGCCTCGGCCGCTGCCTCGTCCCAGCGCCGGCATCTCAGCATCCACGAGTACCTCTCCATGAACCTCCTCAACGAGGTCCGTCCCCTGTTTCTTCCTGCTCTACTCCATCCAGCAACGCGCGCGCGGGCGGGCAATCTAGGCATTACCGGCTTTCACGCGTTGCGGATGGGTTCCCTCTAGTTCGGGCGCTGACTTTTGGGTATCGATTGACTGGGATCGTAGTACGGAGTGCCAACACCCAAGTCCAAGGCTGCTCACTCGGCAAAGGAGGCGTTCGAGGTCGCAAAGGCTTTCGGTCAGTCGTCCCCCCCTTGGTCTCTTCAGCCTTCCGGTGTTGCCGGCGCGCCTGTTTCCGAGTTTCGAAGAGAACGGAACTCGTCCACCACAAGCAGATAGGATACATTAGTGTCTTGAGAAGATATAGGTCGAGTTGTGTAGCAGGAGGAACGGGAAACGGACGCGAGGACAGCACCACCACCTCGAAAGCAACAGGCGGAGCTAACTTCCACCCCTCTCGTGCAACCCACAACAGGCTCCGACAAGCTCGTCATCAAGGCCCAGGTTCTCGCCGGAGGTCGTGGAAAGGGTCACTTTGATGGACCCAACGGCCTCAAGGGTGGTGTCCAGATGGTCGACTCGTGCGTCTGCTTCCTCACTCTCGGTATCCACCTCGACTGACTTCTTTGTTGGACACTGCAACAGGCCCGAGCAGGCCGAGAAGTTCGCTTCGCAGATGATTGGCAACAAGCTCATCACCAAGCAGACTGGTGCCGCTGGAAGGGCTTGCAACGCCGTAAGTCCACGTCCCGATTCGAGCTGGCGTCGAGAGTGGGGAGACAGCCAGCCGCGGCCGGGTTCATGCGCTTTCGGCAATAAGAGCAGCGAATGCTGACATTTGTGTTGGGACAACAGGTCATGTTGGCTGAGCGAAGAACCCCTACTCACGAGTACTACGTCGCCATCCTCTTGGACCGTGGTATCGGTGGCCCTGCTCTCGTCGCTTCCCGCCAGGGTGGTATGAAGTGCGCAACAAACTCCCTCTCTCCCCCCTTCTTACTCCCAGCTAACCCGTCTCTCCCCTCAGCATCGAGGACGTCGCCCGTGACGACCCCTCCGCCATCCTTACCGTCCCCATCGACTTCGACAACGGTCTCTCCCGCGAGCTCGCTCTCGAGACGGCCAAGAAGCTCGAGTTTGAGCCCGAGAACCAGGAGAAGGCCGCGGACGTGTTCATCAAGCTTTACAAGCTCTTCAAGGAGAAGGATGCGACTCAGATTGAGATCAACCCCCTTGCCGAGGTTGAGGGTGGAGATGTGCTTTGCATGGATGCCAAGCTCGGATTCGATGACAACGCTGACTTCCGTCAGGAGGTGCGCTTACTTATTCCCCTTTGACGCCGCGGATGCTGATGAGTCAAAGGACTTCACCACAACAGGCCGTCTTCAAGCTCCGCGACTTGACGCAGGAGGACCCCTCCGAGGTCGAGGCCGCCAAGTCGGGACTCAACTTCATCAAGCTCGACGGCTCGATCGGTTGCCTCGTCAACGGTGCTGGACTTGCCATGGCCACCATGGACGTTCTCAACCTTAACGGTGGCTCGCCCGCCAACTTCCTTGACGTTGGAGGAGGAGCGACGGCCGAGGCGGTCAAGAAGGCGTTTGAGCTCTTGTTGTCGGAGAAGGCGGTGAAGAGTATCTTTGTTAACGTGAGTTCTTTGAGTTGGCTGGTTGTGGATGCTGTTGCTGACGATGCGTTGTTTGTCCAGATCTTCGGCGGAATGTGAGCTTTACCTCGTCCTGACGTTTCGTCCCCGTGCACGTCACTAACTCTCCACCCTCCGCTCACAGCATGCGCTGCGACGTTATCGCTGAGTGAGTCTCCGACCCTTTCACACTTTCATAATTCACCGACTGATTGTTTCTTCTTCTCGTCGTGCAGGGGTATCATTATGGCTGCCAAGGAGCTCGAGATGACCATCCCCATCATCGTCCGTCTCCAGGGCACCAAGGAGCACGAGGCCAAGAAGTTGATCCAGGCTTCGGGAATGAAGATCCACTCGTACGATGGTCTTGATGAGGGTTCGTTGTTTCCCTCCTCCTGTCCCCTCTTGGCGTCAATGAAGAGACTGGTGTGCTGACACGTGGCTCTTCCTTTCTCTTTAGCCGCCGCCGCTGCCGTCAAGGCCGCCGCATAGATATCTGTCTCAGCATCTTTGGAATTCTAAGTTAGTGTGAAAGAATGTACAGGAAGTCGTGAAGGGAGAAGACAGAGCCAAGACCAGCAGGCGCAGAGAATCATCTTTATATCCTCCCCCCCCATTTTCCCCCTTCCCAGTCGGATGGAGAACCTCTTTTTCTCTTTTGATCACCTTCCTCTTGTCTCTCCCAGCAACAATTTGCTACATAGGTTTCTGAAACGTCTTCCAGAGCCGTCCTGACTTGCGCAAGACGCGAGAGAGAACTGTTTCCTGGCTTTTCTCGAGGGCCCTCTATTGCTCATCAAGGCACAAACCCACGAACGCAAGGAAATGAACTGAAAATTGTGGGATTACCCTTGTTTCGAAATTCCTTCCTTTGATCGTTCGCTTAGGGTTCCGTCTATAAGTACCAATCGAGTCCCTACACCTCCCTCCTTTCCCTCCCTATCTCTAAAAGACCGCGATCCCGGTCTCCAACCCAACCCAACCCAACCAGAAAATAAAAGTCACAAAAAGACATATCAAAGATAAAGAAGGCGCGTCCGTATCCATCTTGATATCATATTTTTAACCTCGAGACACATCCCTACGAAGCGCAGGGGTCAGCGAGGCGCTCGGACTAAAAACGCGATACAACGCACCTTCCCAAGACCTTGCACTTCAACCAGTCGGTACCAACAAGAAGACGGTTCCTCAGGGAGAAGAGCTGGGACATGTACGCCGAGCGCCAGAACCAGTACGTGGCCATACCAGCCGCGGCGAGGTTACCCTTCATGAAGGGGAGGTCTGCGATCGCCTTGTCCGATCCGATGTAGGCGAGGGACTGCAGGAAAACACCTATCAGCCCGTCTGCATTGAGGGAACGTGGAGAAAAGAGGAAACGTACACCCTGGTGAGAATAGTGGAAAGGCCTGATGGCGGAAGCGCGGATCACGGCGTTGGCGAGCGAGTCGAGACGAGCAGGGTCGGCGTTGGACGCCTTGGCCATCTCGAGCTCCTTGAGGAGGGCTTGCTTCTTCGCGAGCTGACTGAACACACGAGCGAGGTACTTGCCCTGCTGGGAGGCGGCTTGGGCCGTGGGGGCGTAGTTGGTGGCTGGAGAAGAGGGGGGAAATCAATGAGGGTGAACACGTCATCGCGAAGCGGAAGCTCATGCAAAGGGCTAACGCACCAGTGCAGTCACCGAGAGCGAAGATGTCGTCGGCGCCGGCAAGACGGAGGTGCTCGTCGACCACGAGTCCACGACGGACGTTCTGCGCCTCGGGGCCGAGCTTGGTCATAAGGTCGCGAGTGACGGGACGAGCGGTGTTTCCGGTGGCCCTGCAGGTGCGTAACGCCGTTCCTTGTGAGTCAGACCTGTTTCTCTACTGCTTTTGTTTCCTGAGAAAGAAGACAGGACGAACCAGACGAGGAGGCCGTAGGGGTACTCGACGAGCTCCTTCTTCTCGTTCTGGGCGACGATGAGACCGTCCTTGACCTCCTTGACCATCGTCTTGGTCTTGATGTCAATCTTGTTCTCCTTGAAAGTCGACATGGTGAAGTCACTGAACACACGGAGATTGATCAGTTTTTGCTCGCGTGGAGGGAGGAATTGAGGGCGCCACGTACATGAGCTGCTTGGAGAACATGGGCAAGACGTTGGGGAGAGCCTCGATCAAGGTGATGTTGATCTTGTCTGCGAGGTCGGGGTACCACTATCCCAGGAAACAGGGTCAGCTGCAATTCACCACGTTTTTCCGTCATGCGGAGAAGCCACTCACGTTGGCCAAGTCCTCGACCAAAAAGTCGTGGAGCTCAGCGGCGTACTCGACTCCGGTAGGTCCACCTCCGACGACAATCTATAGCATAGCCGTCAGCTTCTTTGAGACTTTTTACGCCTATCGCAACAAAACTCACGAAGTTGAGCAATCTAGCGATCTCGGACTCGCTCTGTCCAGCGAACGCGGCACTCTCGATGCCTGCATACACCCATCCGTCAGCTATCGGAAACGCGAGGCCAGGGGCGCTCAAAACAAAAAGAAAGTACTCACAGTCCATCAACTTGGTCCTGATCTTCTCGGCATCGCCAATCTCCTTGAGGAAGCAGGCGTGCTCGGGAACGCCCTTGATGCCGAAGGTGTTGTTCTCGGCGCCGACAGCGTAGACGAGGTAGTCGTAAGAGATCTCGGTCGCAGCGACAGCACCCTTGATCTCCGAGTTGTCTGTTCCAGCATTTTCCCAAGCACCAAACAAGAGTCAGCGACCTTTTTTTCCGAGTCTCGGCGGAGGATATCAAATTGGCCGTGAGACGAAAGACGCACCCGCAAAGACGAGGGTCTTTTTCTTGGGGTCGACGGACATGACCTCTCCCTCGTAGACCTCGACCTTGCGCTTGAGGTGACGGGTGAGGAACCTGGTGGGCTCCATGATGGAGCGAGCAGCGAGGGTGCCGACGGTGACGGAGGGGAGGAGGGGCGTGAAGAGGAAGTAGTTGCGCGGGGAGATGACGATGACGTTGTACCCCTCGTTGTCGAGCTGCTTGAGGAACGCGGTCGATCCCCATCCGTTACCGAGCACGACGACGGTGGGCAGCTTGGGGTCGTGGGGGAGCTGCTCGCCGGGATGGCGCTGCTCGTGCGCGTGCCAGACGATGTAGGCGCTCGTGCCGATCAACGTGACGAGCACCGTCCGCGCAAACGTCCTCAGCCGCTGCTTGGGCTTCTTGGGTGGTGGTGGAGGTGCGGACGAGGAGGAGGAGGAGGCCCCGGCGACGGGCGTCGGGCTGACGGGGATCGAGGTCGTCGCGGCTGGGATGGCGGTCGTCACGGCGGGCTTGCCGTCGACGGCTGCTGGCCCAGGAGCGGCGGGAGGCGAGGGAGCGACACGGCAGCGAGGGGTCGAGGTGAACGTCCTCGCCGACTGGGCGCTGAGGCGGAGGACTGGAGGAGGAGCACGAAGCGCGTTAGTGGGTTGCTGCCCGTCGCTGCTCGCGCACGGCGGCTCGGCTGGACGGCGCGCTGTGGGACTCACGCGAGGCCCTCTGGAGCGGGTTGATGGTGCGGAGCATCGCTGCTGGAGGTGCTCGTGCTGCTGGTGCTGCTCGTACGGCGAGGCTACGGGCGGACGACGGCGGGACGAGGACGGACGGCGGGAACGAGCGTGGGGAGGACGCGAACGAGCGAGCGAATCTTTTGAAGTTGCGAAGTCGCGGCGGGCGATTGACGTCGGCTTCCAGTCCCTACAGCCGATCAATTCCGACTCAGCAGCCTTCCCCGCCTCCCCTCCACTTTTTAGTGTAACTTTTGGACGGATGCTCACCAGAGAGAAAAAATCTGCACAAGCAAAGAGGAGGAAGGAAGAGAGAGAGAGAGAGAGGAGCGCTCCACGGCGGGCCTACGAGGGATCAAACGGAGATGATCGATACGATGCGACACGGGAATCCCGGTGGGTCGCTTATCCCCTTCAAAATTCAGCCTATTCCCTCCCTTTCTATTCTCTACTTTGCACAGACTACACTGCAAGCACATCGCGGGTCCTCCTTCTTAACCGAAAACCGCCTGTAGACGCGTGTAACCGATGGCCACATCAGCGCCCGACCTGCTCAAACGCCGGTGCTCGTCCCTCAATTCCCAGGGAGGTTCACCCTCTCTGCTCTCTCCCTACTGGTTCATCTGGACAGATATGGATCGGAACAGATAGTGCTTCTCCTCCGAGAAACTCCGACCAATGGCAAGTGGCATGATTGCGGGACACGCGGAACCGCACGGGAAGTCTCACGGATGTTTCCTCACAGACAGACAGCATTACGGTGTCGGGAGCCGGTATGATTTGTTCTGAGAGAACAGTACTTATAGTATTACTGCTGCACGCTTTTCGGTTCACACTCCACAGCAACTCACGGTTGGCGACGTTCGACCGACTCGACCAAAACGGTGCAAGGACGGGACGCGCCGTTCAAGTATCCTCAGCACGCGCGTGGACAATAAACAAACCACTCCAGGGGATGAGTCCACAACTAACTACATTGCATGCAAGTTGCGTCTGAGTTAACTCCGATGTGCGCTCCAACCTGAAAGCCGTGGCCCGCCGGACTTGCCCACGCCTCATCGCCGGTGCCCGCTCAAACCGCCTTCAAAGAACGATTCTTGTCGGACATTGGCGGGCAGATGGAACGAGAAGGTGAGTATTGTCCTTTATAGACCGCTCCCGGTCTCGCAATAGGTGAAAAGTCGGTAAATGTACAAGAATCAAACAAACACGTGTCAGGTGAGAGTGGGAAGTGGTGGGGGGCCCATCAGATCTTCTCGTAGAGCTAGGCTCAACGGTGTTTTAGTCTCACAAGCAAGAGGACCCCCGTACTCGTTTCAAAACTGATGTTGGTCACTCACGTTGGTTGTGCGCGACGAACCTCGCTCGGACGGCTGTGGTCCGTCGTGGACAGCACCAGCTTCGGTGCGCGGAGTACTTGAGCAGAAAAACAGACACAATCTTTTCTTATAGCTTCTTGTGAAATGACGAGGCTGGAGCTACTGGGAAGCTTCTGGGGGCCTCTGGAGAGCGCTGGACCCAGTTCATCAGATAAGATGCACGTGGTGTCACTGCCCGCTTCATCCCGCTCTCTTGCTCACGAATACCTCAACCCAGCTTCCAAATACTCAAGAAAGGATGCCTTCAGCCTCCTCGCACCAAACTGTGCATGATCTCGCCGGTTACTTTGGTATACGCGAAAAAGTCGCAGTTTGGGCCCGAGCCGAGCGGGCCCGGCCGACTGGGTTTTGGCTCGTGCTGACATCGACGAACTTGCGTTGCCTCTGCTGGAAACGCTTTCACTTGATCGACATATCCCTCGGAACATCTACAACATCCTTCCCTCCGCCTCTTCTCTGAACACCTCACGCGACGGCCCGTGGCTCGGCCGCACCACACCACACCGCACGGGTCAGAACGAGCGATGGACGCAGGCACGAGCAAAGGGCGGAGCAAGTCCGGCTACCGACGAAGTCGCAACGGCTGCGAAAGATGTCGCAAAGGCAAAAAAGTGCGTCCTCCCTTCCTTCCTTACTCCCTTCCAGTCGCGCGCGCGGGCGGGACAGAAAGAATAACAACAACAACCCGGGCCGACCGAACAGAAATGCGACGAGCTCCGACCGGCTTGTACGAGATGTGTGGACAACCACAATGGTGTCTGCGTCTACTCTTCCGACGCTGGTCCCGCTGGCACCCCCGCTCCGCCGCCGACGAGGACGGAAACGAAGCGGACGACGCCGTATCCCCTCCCAGTCGCTAGCACCTCTCGTCTCCCCAGCTCTACTTCCACTCCACCTATTTCTATTCCTCAACAACTCCCACTGCCTCACCCTACACTCGCTCCCCTGAGCACCCCCCTCCCCATCGGACCCTCCATCCCTCCTCCGCCGCTCCTCACGCCGTCTCTCGATCCGATGATGACTCCGGTGCTGCCGATGGGATGGGGTGTTGCGCCGGGGTTCAGCCCGTTCGTTGGGCCGGGGAACCCTTGGATGGGAATGAACATGTATGGGATGATGCCGTTCGATGGAGGTGGGTTGGGAGCTGTCGGAGGCTTTCCTACGGGCGTCTATCCTGGGTGAGTGCCGTTAGTTGTTTGAGGTTTGCTTTGTGGAGCTAACATCGTAATCACAGGACTGTCACGGAAGTGTCTGGAGAGGAAGGTTCAGCCAGGATGGCGTCGCTTCAGGACGGTGCCAGTTCGTATTGGTCGTCGCCTGGTGCATCGCCGGTGGACAGCTCCGGGCTGCCGCTCTTTTACGGGTGGGTCTCTATGGCTTCATTCACGGATGTCAAAGTTTGCTCAGACGCATCTCCAGCTCGCCCACACCCGACTACAACCAGCCTCAGCTGCCCCCAGCATCAACCCCTCCAACGCTCTCCTCCCTCATCACCATCCCCCGAGTCTTCACCCCCAAGTACTTCACCCCCTCAACCCCCTCCTCAGATCCTAACGCCCTCCTCTCCTACTTCGACACCTTCGCTCTCAAAGCCATCCTAGCCGTGAGCGACTGGAACACCCCAAACGAGCAGCACGTGTTCCGCACTGCGTTCGTAACGACGACCCAAGCCGCCCTCATCTCGAGCGAGTCCAACGCTGCTGCTGGGGCGTTCAAGCATGCGTTGTTCAGCTTCAGTCAGAGGCACGCGTCGAACTTTGTAGAAGCGGGCGAGGAGGACCAGCGGGATGATATGAGGACTGTGGCGAGAGGGCATCGGGGGAAAAGCTTTGCGTTGTTGCAGAATGCGGGTGGGACGGAGAAGGTGGAAGACTTGCAGATGATCACTGGGGCCAACATGCTGTTGATTCTGTATAGCGTGAGTTCCCCTCTTTGGTTTGGAATCGCGCGATGATTGGGGCTGACGTGGCGCTTTCAGATCTTTGTTGGCGACGCGAAAATGGTAGCACCTCTGCTCAAGAGCTCTCGAAGGTACCTAAACAAGCTCAACAACATCGCTCATTCTCCTGCCAGCTTGAACTAGTGAGTATTCTTTCCCTTCGACGGGAACGCGAGGAGCCAACGCTCCGTCCCTTTCCAGCTCGGCACTCCACTCCGTCTGGTCTTGTTACACGGCATTGTCAAGAGCCGAAACTCTGGACGTCACTCAGCTCCTGTGGCACGGCATGACTGGCCATATTGACACCATCTGTCGCACGATCCTGGGCTTCGTTTGTCCTTCCTTTCTCCCCCCTCTTCCCTCCCGCCACTAACTCATGATTACGACGTTAGAAACGGGAGATGATGATCCTAATGGTGACGGTGCACAACCACCTCCTCCGATTAGCTGAGCTCGACCGCGCGATGGGAGTGGTGCCGCCGCCAGACGACTTGGAGGCACTCGAGCTGGAACACCTCGGGGTCCAAAGCACCGTGGAACAGATCGAGGCGGAGTTGAGTGATGAAGCGACGTTTGAGCGGCAGTGGGGCGACAGCGATGGTATGTCCCACATTTTCGAGTCCAAACGTGGTTCGGGGAGGCGCTGACGTAGTCTGTCTTCGGCATCAGCTCGAGTCAAACAAGGGCACGAGATCTACCGCTGTGCGATCAGAGTGTACATCCTGCGCTCAGCGTTCAACGTCCTCACCCAGGACTTGCGCATCCAGGCGTGCGTGAAGAAGCTCATCAGCTGCTTCAACTCTCTGCGTGCGCTTTTCCTTTTCCCGCTCTGTGCGGCAGAGAGACTGAGCTGATTCGACGTTGATCAAAATGCAGCGGTAGGAGACGAAGTGGGAATGTTTTGGCCGACTATCGTAAGCCTTCTAGCGCGACCACCCGGGGCTCTAGACATGTAGCTGACGAGATTTTGGGATTTTTGCCAGATTGTTGGCTGCGAAGCGCTCGGAGAAGACAGACAGTTGGCCATATTGTGGCTCAAGCGGTGTCAGTGGACCGTGAGTCGCCTTGTGTCTGATCTCTGAGGATGTGTGGGATGCTGATTAAGCGTGCCGTCCCTCAGGGTGCCTCGTCGACAATCAATGCCGAGACTCTGCTCCGAGCGGCTTGGAGTGAGGGGAAGAGGTGGGCTTTTTGTCCTTGCTCTCCGTAGGAATCTTTGTTGATGACGGCTTTTCTCGCAGCTGGACTCAGTCGCTCCAAGAGCTGGGCCTTCCCGTGGAGCTGTAGACCTCCGTTTCCCAGAAGAACAAGCTGAAACATATGCATCAGCCTACTCTTTTTATCTACTGTCAGCAAGATTGGTTTGCATGAAAAGGGTCTCTGATGATCTCTCGAGCTGGTCTTCCCGTGAACAACGTTGTGCGTAAGGGTGCGCCATCTCGCAATGCAGCAAAACAAGACGGTATGATGTGATGACAATCTGTGGTATTCTTTAAGTACTTTGTCAGTTATACTGACGAAAGGAACAAGTAGGGGACACAGAACCTACTCCCTCACAAGCCGTAAGCGTCGCGAGTACTCTGGTAGATCGGACGCTCCTCGGGCTTCAACGCAATCCTACGAAAGCAGAGTGCTCAGTCCCCACGGGTAAAAAATGGGTGGAAGAAGGAGACGCACGCGAAGTCAAAGTCCTTGCTCGCCCCGGCACGATCCCCAGCCTCGGCCCTCAACTGTCCCAACGCGAACCTGAACTCGCCAGTATCTTTCACAAGAGCCGGACGGAGCGCCATAGCCTGATCAAAGTCAGATAGAGCTTTCTTGAACTCTTGTCTGCGCCGCCGACCTCCCCGTCAGCAATCCATGTAGACAGGTGGCGACTAAAGTCAAAAACGATAACACACTTGGCAAAGAACGCCATCCCCCTCAAAAAGAAGTTCCCAAACGCATGGACCGGTAGTCCGTCCTCGGTGATCTTGACGGTCTCCGCTCCGCTCGAGTGACGACCGAGTTCGACGTCGGCGATGTTGGCGTCAGCGAAAGTGCGCACGAGCGTGATGGCTTCGTCGAGCTCTGCGAAACCTTCTTTGACGAGCGCTTTGGAACTGGTGGTGAGTCCGGAGTTGACTTTGGCGAGCGCTCGGCAAGCTAACGAGTTGGCTCATTGTTGGCAAGCTGCGAGCTCGATAGAGAAGGAGGAGCACGGACCAAAGGTATAGGGTTCCGGGGTCGGCCTCAGCCCCATCGAGTAGCCAAAGTCTGCGATCGCCGCCGTGAAGTCCGCAATCTGCTCTCGTGATCCGGTTACTACTTTGCCTCATCATGACTGAGAGGAGGAAAAGGCGCTCACGCTCGAGTACGCCCACCCTCGCAGCAGGTACTCCAAATCACAATCCGAGTCCCCAATCCTACTCCTGTATGCTTTGTCGGAAGTGATGGCAAGGTTCGTCTCGGAGAGGTCTGCTTGGGCGCCCTTGAGGTCTCCTGAGTTGCCACGTAGGCCTGCTCGCAGACTGAGCGCAAGAACGTCGTAAGGGCTCGTCGCGAGGACGGTCGTGATGTCTTCGAGTGCTCCTGCGTTGTCACTAAAAGCAGAAGTGTCAATGAGCCTAAAAGCTTAGCCTGCATTGAAAAAGTGAACGAACTGTAGCTCTTCTTTGACCATCGCCCTCGCCCGCAACGCGTCGATATCTGGCTCGTGCTCGTCCTTCGTCCCATCCGCCCCTCTCCTCGACAGCTCCACCGCTTTATTCAGATCCTCCAATGCGCCTTCAAGATCTCTGATCCTATACTTCGCGATCCCCCTCCTGATCCTCATCGAGACGGACATGGGCTCCCAGAGGATCACGTGGGAGAGTTGATTGATGATGGAAGGGAGTGTGACGTGAGGGCCTTGCTCGTAGTCGCGGATCGTCGCTTCACGATACTGCTGACGTTTCTCCTCGAAAACGAGGCGGCGCTGAGGGTAGCTCTGGAAGATGGCTTCGCGGAGCTGAACGACGTCGCCAACAATGAGAAGCGGCTGTTACGCACTAAGTGTTAGTGATTTAACCCTACCGGCGAGAGGAAAATGACTCCTCGCCTCTGAAGGATCCCTAGCGTTGGTGTGTACACTCTCTATGAGCGTCCACCGATCGTGAATCAGGCCATCTGCATCCACGTGTCGATCAGTTGCGTTATCACCTCCACCTGCCCCAGCCCGAGAAAGACGAACCATTTGCGAGCACAGGATCAATCAAGTCCTCGTTCGTGAAAGGGTCTAAAGGTGAAAACACAATCGACCCAGGCACGACGCCATTCCCCTCCTTCGCCTTGCCCTTCCTCCTCCCGCCCCTCCTCTGCATCCCATCTACACCCTCTCCCGAGTCTGCGCTCCCCATACTCGTCATACTTCCGTTCCTCGAGAAAGCTCCGTTCGCGGACTGAGGAGCAAAGAGCGAGTCGTCTTGCGAGTAGGCGCTGGAGGGGGCGGTTGATGTGCGCCGGGAGGACGACGAGGAATACGGGACGACGGGGCCGGCGAGGGGCTGGTAAGGACCTGGAGGTGGGATGAGAGGGTCGTATCCGGCGGCGCCAAGGGCGAGCTCTTCCTCCTCCTCACGAATGCGAGCTTGAGCGGAAAGTTGATCAACGAGCTAAGCAGCACCACGTGTCCGGGGTCAGCTTTCCTCCTCCTCACGCTTCCGCACCCGGGTGGCAAACTCACATGACTGATGATCTTCTCGGCTTCTCCGTTACTGAACCCCCTCGTTCCCCCACCACCCTTGACGGCGTACGCCTCCTCCTTGAGCTCCCGGATCGCCTGCTGCAACCCTTCCCTACTCGCCTCCCTCACCGCGACTTCCAAGTTGCCTGCCATGCCGTCAAGAGTCGACTGGATCTGAGTCGTGGCGTGCCGGGTATCCTGGATGGCACTGAAGAGGGCAACAGCCATTTTGCTTGAGAAGGCTGAGTGAGAAAGTGAGTGTCAGTCACGGCGCTGGGAGAAGGGCATGGCTCGTGGGACACGTACCTTTCGTGAGCCGGTCGTCAAGGTCTCGAAGCTTGTCAGCAGCTATTTGGACGGAAAGGTGTGAGAAGTCTGATTCCATCAAGGTCAGAGAAAGGGAGAAGTGACCTTGAAGAGCGGTCCAGCCCGACCTGAGGTTCTTGTCGTTCGTCTGAAGCCATCTCGCAGCGTTTTCAAAGTCCTGATTTGCACCAATCAATGAGATCAGAGGTCATAAAACAGTTAGATGCTACTAGAGCTACCTTTCCGATGGACTCTAAGCTCGAGGCGCGAAGCATTAGCGTCACTCTCCCTGGCCAGCCGCCGTAGCTCGACGCAAACTCACCGAGAGCAGCATTCCGTTTCCCAATCAGCAACTCTTCCCTGACCTGAAGCCTTTCAATAGCCTACAGTAACCACAAAAGGACTCTGCTCAGACCGAATCGCGGGCGAACCACCGCGGAGGAAGAGGCAACGCACGACTTCGAGGTTCTGGGAGAAGCCCTCGAGGATGTCGAGCAACGCCTTGTTGTGCTGGTGGACATTGTAGTACTCGTAAAGTGTCTGTCAATAGGAACAGGTGGAGGGAGGGTTCAGTCAGCAGAGAGCTCAGCTTCGGAGCGCTGGACCCAGTCACAAGACGACGACGAGGTCGAGCCAGGACGAGCGGGAGGTGGATGGAGAGAAATGTGTCGATTCTCACTTTGACGACCTGAATTACTGCACCAACGGCAGAGAGAACCTCCAAACCCATCGTACGGTCCAAAGTCGATCAGGAGCGCCAGAGGGGGTGGGGGACGGTCGTCGTCGTCGTCGTTCGCAGGGACGGAAGGAGTGTATAGAGAAAAGTGAGGTTGCTCTCTCTCAGGTGTCGGTCGTGCGAAAAGTGATACTCTTTTTTTGGTGCTACGAGTTAATGGGCGGAGGGCAGGAGTTTGCCGCCAGAACTTAGGGGCGTCGACCAACGCCGCGGATGCGGAACCCGAACGAACGGGGTCCAGGGGTAAGCTGGGGCGGGAGGTAGTGAACATGCGAAGTCTCTATTTTTGGCATTTCTTCATCTCCATCTTCATCTCCAGCTATGCGAAGCAAAACTAACAAGCTCCATTCGGCTGCCCTGCCCGCCTGCAACATGACGCACGTAAAGGCCACGTCATTTCTTTTTCCCGTGAGTCCAGCTTCATACCCCAGTTCGCACAGCTGTACCGTCAGCTGTTTTCTGACTCTTCCACTCTTCAATCTCCTAGAAGCCTCTCTCTTTGAGGCAGCCTCCTCCTGCTCGGGCCCTCCTTTTTCAGCAAGACGGTGTGTAAGTTTGCCACGTAATCACACACCCCTCTTGCACGACGTGGTCAAGCGTTTCAGATCCCGACTCCGTCTGTGCCAGATCTGAATCATGTCCTTCTCTTTTAAAGACGCTAACTCGCAACGTTTCCTGGACGCGCCAAGCGCACGCACCAGCTCCACCGCGCGCTTACCAGGCCTGATGCTTCGCTTCGACTTGGCGGACACGAAGTATTTGAAGGAAAGCACTCGGTGCTGCGTGCCAGCAGACAGCAGGCATCCCGTGAACACGCTGCTTCCGAATCTCATCTATTCAGGATGCTGGACAAGAGTCTCGTCGGAGGGAGCGAGACAGGAAACAATGCAGAATGAGGGAGGAGAAAGACTGGGCAGGGCATGCGCTTACGTGGTGAAGTTACAGGACTTGCCCTTCCTTTCTCACATCGGTCACCAATTCAAAGGAAATGCGTTCGTGTTTTGCACCCCTCCTCACCGTCAACAACCCGTCACATAAAGGAATCTTACAACAAGTAGAAAGTTACGTCGCCTCCTCCTGCACAGCCGAAAGCGCGCCGTCCGGCGTCTCCTCCTCTCCTTCCTCGTCCTCCTCCAACAACGGCTGAGTCACGTTGCTCCCCAGACTGTCCGACCTCGTCGTGCTCGAGTTGAGCGACGACAACGCCGACCACTCCGGCGTCCCTTCCGTCAACTCGCCCGAATCCTCGTAATACTCGTCGTCGTACCCGTTCAACGCTTGCTGGGCGTTGATGATCCAAGGGTGAGACATGAGCTCGGCGGCGGTAGGTCGTTGGTCAGGGTCAATAGTGAGGCACTGCCGAATGAAGTCGATGCCTTCTTCGGACAGCTCTCCGGGTTCGGGAAGGGGAGGGTGCTGGACCGCAATTCCTTTGAGCCCCTCAGAAGTCAGCGGGCAGCATTTGAAAAGAATAGAAAGAGAAGAAGCGTACCAATGTGGAACATGATGGCCCATTCGTTGTCCAGATTACTCCATGGCCTATGGCCCGTCGCGCACTCGAGGATCACACAGCCGAGCGACCACACGTCCATTGCTCCCTTCTTCCCTCGTCGCTCGCCCTTGACCGTCTCTGGACTGAGGTACATTGGCGTTCCAGTCAACGAGTTGGCTTCGGCCATCCCGTCGGGCCCTGCGAGCGGGCTCACGCGACTTCGGCCAGCGATCGTCTTCGAGTTCTTCGCCAAAACCTGTAGAAGAGTGTGAGTTAGCTGGAAATGTAT
This sequence comes from Pseudohyphozyma bogoriensis, assembly GCA_024364755.1. Lineage (NCBI taxonomy): Eukaryota > Fungi > Basidiomycota > Microbotryomycetes > Chrysozymaceae > Pseudohyphozyma > Pseudohyphozyma bogoriensis. The sequence goes on from JALBUQ010000115.1 coordinate 31,572, forward strand.
AGGAAGAAAGGGAAGAGTAGCGCCTCACCTTGGCAGCTCCAAAATCGACAAACTTCAACTCTCCGGTGCCGGTGAGCAAGATGTCTGGAAAAGTAAGACCCCGTCAGCACAGGCTTCCTCTGAAATGGAAAGTAACAAAGCTCACTGTCGGGCTTAATGTCTCGATGAACAATGTTCTCCGAGTGAAGGTAGATCAACCCACTCAGCATCTGGAGGGCGTAGACCTGGATCACGATCTCCTCCTCGACGCGTCCGTGCTCCAGCAGGTTGGCGAGACTCCCGCCCGAGCAATACTCCTCAAAGATGTACACCTTGTCTCGGTGGACCTCGATGCCATAGTACTCGACGATGTTGGGATGCCGCAGCATTTCCATGACCTTCATCTCATCGGCGATCGTCTTGCTGAGGTGCGGCGCCGATGCGAGGTCCTGGAACCGAATCTCCTTGACGGCGAGCTCGTCTCCCGTATCGAGGTTGACGGCTAGATATACCTGACCGAACGTTCCTCCACCGATGAACTTGCCCTGCTGCCATCGGATCGAGATGTTGGACGACGACGAAGCGAGGAAAGCGAGCGAGCGGTCCTCCTCCTTCAGCTGGTCCAGCACGCGACCGACGGTCCTGTTGCCCATCTCGATCTCCATCCTCCTCAGCTCAATCTCCTCCAACGCCGAGATGCGGTGGTCCCACGCCTGCTGAAGAGTTCCCACGCTCGAAATGTCGCCGTTGATCTCCGCTGGCGGTTCCTCGCGTTTCGTGTCCGCGCCAGGGTCGTAGTGGCCCGGCATCTTCAACGCCTGGAGCTTGAGCGCCAACCTCCGTTGCGTCTCGATCCGTGCGGCCGCCATCCGATCCTGCTCCTTCTTGGCCTCGTGACTCGACCGAGCGCCGAGAATGTCGAAGTGGGAGATGAGGAGGGTCATGCAGCTGGCGACCTTGCTGCGAAGGAGGGCGAACTCGTCGGAGCTGAACTTGAGGATGTTGTCGCCGCGAGTGACGTTGAGGGAGAACTCGAGTGCCGGCACAGCCCACTTGAAGGTACGAGGGTCGGTAGGGACACAATCATCGCAGATGAAGGCGATCCATGCGATGGCGAACTTCATCAGCATGACGATGTAGCGCTCTCGCACCGACGTGTCGAGGTACTGCATGCTTCGCTTCCCCAAATCGGCGGCGAAGGTGAAGTAGTTGCCGACGAGTTCCTGGCCTTGACCTGGAGTTCTCCGCGAGACGGCCTTGACACGCTCGACGGAGGTGAGGATCGTCTCGGCGAGTCGGAAGATGGCGCGGCCAATCTTCTTCATCTCGCGACTGACGCGGGCAAGGTGCGCCTTCTGCTCGCTGAGGACGTTGCGTCGGAAGGCGGGGAAGAGGTCGAGGAACGTTTGTTTCGAGCGGCTGAGACGAATGGCGGGGCCGTCCGAGATGATTCGTACGCGGCGGTCTCGAAGGTCGAATTCGATCTTCGGCAGCTCGAGGTTCATCACGCGACCGGTCCACATGAAGGGCTCTCGCGGCGAGAGGAGCAGGACGTAGTGCATTCTGTCCTCAGTGTCGGAGTACTCCATGCGGGCCGCTTCTGCTGGACCTGGGCGTGGCGCGAAAGTCGGAGCGTTGCGGGGCTCCGCTTGGGTGTTGTTGCTGAAGCAGCGAGCGACGATGTGACGAACGAGGTCCGGCCGTTCATGGAGCGAGGGGTCGCCGACCATGTAAATTCCCTCCTTCTCGAAGCTGCCGGTGTAGATGATGAAGTGGTCGGTCTCGACGAGTCCGTGGAGGAAGGCGGCGAGCTCGATGTTGTCCAGCGAGTACTCTGCCGAGTTCTCGAAACGCTGAAGCATCGTCCTGGAGAGAAAGAAGCTTAGTTGATGAATGATCTCCCAACTTAAACGGGAAGCACGTACTTTCCGAAACGAAGCAGCTTTCGATGCCGTGCTCGGACGTTGTCGAGCGTCTGACTGAACCACCGAAGCATCTCCTGCAGCGTCATGTTCCTCGTCTCCAAAACTTGCAGCTGAGTCTCGAAGTAATTCATGACTCGAGTGAGTAGTCGATGCGTCAGAGTACTGCAAAACAAGGGGTCAGGCCCATTGCGCGCAAAGAGAAAAGACGACGTGGTCCACCTGAAGTGCTCGCCAACCAACAAATCCCCACCATCAATCTGCTCCGTCACTCCAGTAAGGAAACCCCACTCTCCCTCGACGATCTCCGTCTCCTTGAAGTAGATCGCCTTGTTCGGGTTCTTGAGCTTCCAATGCAGGAGCTTGAAGAAGAACCTCAGCGCGGCGAGGAGCGTGTCGTCGTACTCGTCGACTCGAAGGGGCATCCCCCAGCCAGACGTCGGATCTGGCGCCGCAATCTCGATGTACTGCCGCTTGATCTGGCACGACGTCCATAGAGCTCTTCGAAGGGCGTCAGTGAGCTGGTCGGTCAGGACGGTGCTGGGCTCGTGGATGTTGGCGACCGAGTTGAGACGGTAGCGGAGGGCCTCTTGAGCTAGTCGGGAGGGGAAGACGGCGAGTTTGAGGAGGTCGGAAGAGAAGGCGGGGAGGTGCATCGACTCAAAGTCGGCGCTGAGGTCGATCATCGCCGTTTTGGCGAGATGGACGAGCTCGTGAAGGTCGGAAAGAAGGCGTTTCTGGAAGGTGTCCTCGAGAGCGTCTTCTCGCACGATGCTCTGAACGAACGGGATATTCTCGGGGGACGCGCTGTCCTTGGTTGGCGGCGTGCTGAGGACGTCCCAGTCGGCGCCGGTCCACTTCTTGAGGATGCCCATCGTGACGACGAGTCGCTTCGTGATCGAGTGCCACGTCCGCATCGCCTCGAGCCTGGTGAGCACGTCGGCATCCATCCACCTCGCCTTGTCCAGGGCGAGCGCCTTCGTGCTCGGGTACAGCGTCTCGCACCAGTCGACGCGCTTGAGCAGGCTCGCGACCTGATCTTCGGCGTTCTTGACCTGGTCGTTCGGGTCGATTGGAGGATCGTTGGGTCCCTCCTTGAGCGACGTGACCCTGAAGCGGAGGATCTCGACGATGACATCGTCGACCCGGGCGCGCGCCTCCTCAATGTACCGACTCTCCTCCTCTGGCGAGGTATCGCGCACCTTGGCGCGAAGAAGGAACCAGATGGCATAAGCCCTCTGACGCTTGTTCATCTTTCCTTCCGACACAAAGTTCTGCGCGATCGTTGTCGTCGAGATGGCGGCGGTGGAGAGTCGCGTCTTCTCGGACTTGAGGACGTCGCCCTCGAGGACGTTGGTAAGCATGTGCTGCCACTCGAACCTCGCATCGACCTCCTCGCCATCTGCCTCGCCGTCGTCCGAGTCGCTGTCGGGCTCGACGTAGCCCTCAGGGTTGAGGTCGAACGACATGGGTGGGGGCTCGTACGGCGAGGTGCTGATCGGCGCGACCCGATCCCGGTTCTCCTCGTCGTACAGCTGCTGATCCAGATCGTCGTTGAAGTAGACCTGCAATCATATTGTCTCAATCAGCTGCCGCTTCTCCCACACCCGTGAACGAGCCGAGCAAACACCGCACCTCCTCGCCCTCGCCCCAGTCGTTGCCCTCGCCCAAACCAACGCTGTCGTCGTCGCTGTCGTCGCTGTCTAACCGACCCAGCCCTTTCGAGAAGTACAGCCGATCCGGGTCGTCCTCCAAGTCGTGCAGGCCGTTGTGTCTAAATACAGCGACGAGCATCAGCAGCTGACGCACAGCGAGTGGGGGGCGCTAGGGGGACGACTTACTCGGCGCTCCTGCGTGTGGCGCTGGCCCTGCGTCGCTCGAGTGCCATGTTGGCATCCTGCGTCGCCTGCTTGGCCTTTGCTCGCGCGAGGGCGTTTGCCGACGCCGTGGGAGGCGCTCCGCGAGATGGCATGGCTCCGCGCCGGCGAACACGAAGGCGAACGGCGGAGGTTGTTGGCTTTCCGGTGGAGTTGAGTTCAGATGATGAGAATTCTGCTGGTGTAGCTGGTGGTACGAGTGAGTGGCGGAACTGCCGAAAGTATCGATTGTTTTGCGCGAAGCGGAGCGGAGGCAAGGTGAGCGCATCGCGCACCGCAGGACTGGCCCTTGCCCGCAACTCGCCACGTGGTCACGGAGGGTTAGGGTTCACGGCGCGAGAAGCCTTAGAAGTGCTTTCGGGCAGCTAATCACACTAAATTTGCACACGTTTAAAGGAGGGAGCCCACCCATTGGAGTCCACGTTTCCCGTCACCAATGGTCGACTGCAAAGGCGAGAAGCGGACGTGGAACGAAATAAAAACGAACGGGAAAGCAACAGTGCAAAAGAGGGAGTCCGCCGAATAAGGGAATGGAAAATGCATGACAATTAAAGGCTCTACATGTCAGCGGGAAAAACCTCCGAGAGTCCAACTTCTTCGGTTAACACGTCGCGCTGGGTGAAGCCCTTTTGCTTCAACCAACGGAAGACAATAAAAGATGCGATATCGTGAGAAAGGGAGTATAATCAATCCTCACCTATCGACCTCGAAACAAAAGCTCAAGACTCTTCAAAATGGCTTCTTTAGACGTCACGTGTATCTTGTCGCATTCGGTGTTGACGAAGGCAACAAGTTCAGGGTCCTTGGCAAAAGCCGCAACCTTTTCTGACCAGTCTAAGTGCCTGAAGTCATTTGCGATCGCCCATTGAACGATTCCTTCGCCTGCATAAGTGAGCCAAAATGGCTGAGGGCGTTTGGTACCTGCAAGGCAAGGGTAACACTTACCGATGGCACCGTCTACTTCCAATATACCACCCTCATACACTGACTGTACCGGACTCTCGGGCTCATAGGCATTCAGCTGTGGCCGCAACACATGGTCAGCCCGCGTCTCCCTTTCACTGCAATCCTCCTGTTCTCATAGGAACACGCACCTTGATTTGCAGGTTAAAAGCTGTGCGTACCAAGTCCTTGATTCTGTCGGACTGGGCCATGACTTGGCGGCGTAAGTCTGTCACCTCCCTTCGGAGCTCACGATGCTCGCTCTGCAGGTCTTCGAACTTGCCACGCTCCCGGAGCCCTTCCGCCATCTCCTCGCGGTGCGCCTTGCACATGTCGACAACCTTGTCGAGGTGTTCCTCGTACAGTTTCAAAACAGCCGACTTTGTGAAAACAGGCTCCTATTTGTTCTTGTAGCCAACGGCGGTGGTGTGCAGGTGCTGGTGTTGGTGTTCGCGAAACCGGGGAGAGGATGGGCGCGAGCTGAATAGAGACGAGGCAAGGCTGCCAGTCGTAAACAAAGTGCGCCTTAGAGAAACCGAAATATTCAAGGAATACAGCAGCATCACTGAATTGACTTGTTGATTGGTCGATGGGGTGAGGGTAAAACGGGAACCGACAGAAACTTGAGCACCACCGAACGCTCTCACCTCCTAGAGCCAGCACTTGCCACGATCGTGTCCAACTCAGCATTCGACTTTTGCCCCTCTACTTCTGAACTGGTTTTGATCTGCAAATGAGACGCCTTGACGCATCCAGACGTCAGTCTCAGCTCGGTAAGCCCTTGGTTCGACGCCGGCACTTCAGCGACGTCGCAAAGAAGTTGACAGGCTTGAGCGAGACTTAGTGCACTTCAGCTCACATTACTGAAGATTAGTCAGTATTTGTGAGTGAGGCTGAAACAGTGCCAGAGTATGCAGCTGAGCATGGAGAGTAGGTCAGGCACTGACGCCACGTGGTTTTCCGCTTGAACGCTTACTGCCAGTGGCTCACATTGCGTACACGCAAGCCTCGAGTCGCGGTCCTTAGTCATGCAAAACATGCAGTGAGAATTTCCATTCGTGTGCTCGCAGCCGAAAAAGTGAAAACCCCTCCGGAGTCCGGAGCGGGCCAGGCTCGCCGCCTGCTCAGATTTGCGGCGCTCAACTTCTCGTCCGCACCAAGTCCTCGCCTCACGGAAGCCACGATGGCATCCGACCCAACGCTCAGCTCTGCCAGCAAGAGCAGCTCCAAAAAGGCGAAGAAGGAGGCCAAAGCAGCCGCGTCGGCCTCGTCGTCGCCGTCCAAAAAACGCAAGCTCGCCGACGCCGTCTCGTCCGACAACGACGACGACGACGAACCCGCCAACGGAGTCGGCCAGGCCCTCGCTGGGATCGAGGCAGACGACGGCATCCCCAAGAAGCTCACCAAGGCTGAGAAGGGCAAGGCGAAGAAGAAGCGCAAGGAGGAGCAGAGGGCACTCGTGAGACGCGCTCGTCCCTGGGAGGCGACGAGGGAAGCTGACGGTGGTTGTGACTGTAGGAGAATCCACCATCATTTTCGTTCGACACGCGAGGATTCAAGGGTGGCCGCATGGTGCAGGTCAAGGTGCGCCGCTCGACAAGTTCTCCTTCCCAGTGGCTGAGGCTCACCTCTGATTCTTTGGCGCATACAGGACGTCCGGGACTTTGTGCTCCATCTGTTCTCTGACGAGAAAGCTCAGCAATGGCTCTATGTTGCTGTTCGTTGCACTCGTCCCTTCTCCTCATCTCGCTGCTGGCTGACCCGCTCCCGCACAAACACAGAACAAGCGCAACGTTCGCCGCGTCGTCGCCCTCATGATCCCCGGCATCACTCCTCCGACTCTCGGCCTGCCCACCCCTCCTCTCTCTGCCAACCTCCCATTCGCACTCGGCGTCTCCGACTCTTCCTCCTCCAAGCTCCCTGTCTTCCAGTCGCTCTTCTCGCACGCTTGTCCGACCAAGGCACCGGGAGAGAAGAACCGGATGCACAGCTGCTACCAAGCTTTCACTACCACTCCTTTGACCGGCGGCGAGAAGGATAGGAGGGAACGAGCGCGGAAAGAGAGTGAGTTTCCACTTTTGCGTCGCTGTTCGTTAGGTTCAAGGAGCTGACACATCGCTGGCTCTGCAGAGGGTCAAACTGAGAGAACTTCAGACCCACGAGCCTACATTCTCACTTCCGAACAAATGCACGAGCAAGCCTACCCCGTTCCTTCGCCCATCCCTGCATCTCCCGTCGAGAACCCAACTTTCGCCGACTGGAAGCGAGCCGATGGATGGGTCGAGGCACCGTACATCAAGCCTACCGGTGGAAAGTCGAAGGTGTTAGGACTGGATTGTGAGATGGTGAGTCTGGCTTAGCACGAGCTCATCCGGCGAGAAACAGGGCGCTGACGTGGACGATTTGGCCAGTGCTTGACCGAAGATGGATCAGAGTTGACGAGGGTCAGTGTGGTGGATGCCACTGGAAAGAAGATCTACGACGCTTTGGTGAAGCCCGACAAGCCAATCCTTGATTATCTGACGAAGTGAGCCTTTTGGCGAGTGTTGTTTTCGTGGCGAGCTCGTTTGTTGACACTGTCCTGTTCAGGTTCTCCGGACTCACGGCGGAGAAGTTGGAGAACGTCACGACTCGATTGGTCGACATTCAGGAGCAACTGACAGAGTTCATCGACTACAACACGGTCCTTCTCGGCCACTCACTCGAGTGCGATCTGCGAGTCTTGAAGGTGCGTTCAGTTCCTTCCTTGGCTGTGACCGGCACTCACGCCGTCCTTCGATTACAGCTCATCCACCCCTGGGTCATCGACACCTCCGTGATCTACCAACACCCTCGAGGCCCACCGTTCAAGGCCTCGCTCAAGTGGCTCGCTCAGAAGTGGCTTAAGAAGGAGATTCAGAACGCCGTCGCTTCGGAGACTCTCGCAGGCGGCCACGACTCCGAGGAGGATGCACGGGCTTGTGTTGAGTTGCTCAACCTCAAGATGCAGAAAGGTAAACGCGCTTTCCCCTTCACCTTTCACGAAAGCGGCCTCGCATCGGAGTGCGCGCGGGGCCCGACGGCGAGTTAGAAGGAACGGCTGACCTGATCTGATACGCCGGACATGCAGGACCCGGATTCGGCGAGTTTGTGACAGACCAGGAAACGATATTTGAGCGCATCGCTAGGGGTCCGGACCCCAAGACGTCGGCGGTGGTGGATCATGGGACGCCGGGTCAGTGGCATGGCGCGAAGGCCAAGACGGCAATTGGATGCACGTCAGATGACGAGGTGGGCAGCCTCACATTCTCGAAGTTCGACATGATGCTGACGGTGGTGTGTGCCTACTCCAGGTCCTCCAAGGTCTCCTGGACTCCATCCCTGACCACGACTTCACGGTTGGACGATTCATGGAGCTGTCGCATGTTCTTGGCTGTGCGTCACCTCCTTTTTTCTGATTGTTTCGGACCAAATTGCTAATGAGTGATTGCTATTGCACAGGGTCGCAACCGACGAACGCTGCTCTTGGCATCGGATCCGCCGCCCTCCCTGGCATCCCTACCACCGGCGAAGCGACTCCCGCTCTCCAAACTCCTCAACCCAACCCTATCACCGGCCCTTCCTCTTCCGAGAACGTCGCAGCCGTCCAAGCCGCTCTCAACGCCCGCCTCGTCAAGCTCCACGCCGCGCTCCCCCCTCTGACCGCGCTCATCGTCTTCACGGGCCATGGCGACCCACAGGAGATGGCTAGGCTCACGGCCAAGAAGGCGAAGTTTGACAAGCTGTGGAAGACGATTAAGCAGAGTGAGATTGCGGCGGAGGATAAGTGGATGGAAGAGGATGATAGGAAGTTGACGGATGAGGTCGAGAGATGTAGGGCGGGTTGCTCGTTCTTCTGTATCAAGAGTTGAGCGCCAATAGAGATGATCATTTTGGTTTGCACACTATGCATCTTCAGCTTTTGATTGAGGACTGGTAGGGAGGGCTTCTCGCGTCTCGTCTCAAAAGACAACACGTGGTTAGACGCTTTGCGCCTTTCGCCGCCTTTCGCCAGGCTGCCGCTCTCACGGGGTTTGCTGCGAAGCCCAGGCCTTCCTCCAAGCCCAGAAAAGCGCGATTGATCGGTAAAAGCGGCGCCGTCAGGTGTTTGCACAGCTGAAGCCTTCAGGGCTCCGCGGAACGCCCCTTCAGGAGACTCGAGAGTCTGCACCGATCAGAGCGCTTCGTCTCCTCGAACGTTTCCCACCGCCTTTTACATCATTACAGCTCTCCCTTTCTACTCTCTCCTGCGACTCCGGTACCAGCTGCTCCCCCGACCGTCTCGTCGGACGACCCTCCTTCGCCAACACCGCCTCGCTCCTGTCCCTCCGCCGCCGCCCACCATGTCGTCGGCAGAATATGCCCCGAAGCGCCTCAGAGCGCTCAAACTCCCTTGTCCATGCAACATCCCAGCATACCTCGCTTCCACGTTCGCCTCGTTGTCCAGCTTGATCCTTCACCTCGCCTGGACGTACGTCCTGTGGCGCTTTTCCATGGGCAAGTCCTACTTCCTCCGGGGCGGGATTTTCCCAAAAGAGAGGAGGGAGGTGGAGCTAACGCAGGTGCCTGTTAAACAGCAATGACGGAACAAGGGAAGAGTACGAGCTCGTACATCAATCAGAGTCTGGTGGGGAGCATCAGGAGCTACACCCTGTTCAGCGCTTACGCATCGGCCACGCTGTCGCTCGTGTACCTCGCCACGCTCGGGTTCTCCCTGTGGCCGAACCGCGATTTCCTGAAAAACCTTTCGAGGACCGTTTGGGTGCGTTTGATTGCCTGTGCATGATGGTGCTCGGAGTAGGAGGCGCTGACTCAAAAGAACATCCGTTTAGATTGGTTGGTGCTTGATGTGGGTGATTGGCGTTCTGGGGCTCGTTGCCTTCGTAGCTGGCGATAACTGGGATGAGAGATGGTGAGAAAAGATCCTCATCTTCTGACCCACTGCTTCTAGTGCTGACAGTCGTTGCTGGTACGAAACCCCCAACCAAAAAAGCGCCACGTCAGGGGACTGCTCTTCCAACTGGAACTCCCTTCAAATGATCCTCACTTTGCTCGTCTTCCTCACTCTCATTATCGACTTCTACTGTGGAGTCGTCGTCTCGGCCTATGTCCACACGCTTCACCCTCACATGTGCGTTCAGTTCACGTTTCGTTCTCGTTTTTCCCTCACTCTCGGCCCGCGTGGCCCGGTCAACGGGGTTCTTGCGGCCTCCTGTGGTGCCCTGTGCCTCCCAGGCTTGTAGGCTCGTCGCTGAATTTATTTGATGACGTTCTTTGCAAACAGTTTCTATCAAGACTCTGATGACGAGGACGATTTCTGGGAGGACGACGATGAGAAGCACACTCTCCCCCTCGCCTCCTCAGGCTACGGCGCGACCTACACCAAACGAACACGGTCCTCCAAATCCCTCACCCCACGAAAGCTTTCCGAAATTGAAGAAGGTGACGAAGACCTGCTCGACGAAGAAGAAACGAGGGGGAGGCAACCTCGGAGGTACTACGACGTCTCAGAGTCTAGCCTCGATAGTCTGGGCAGCGAGTCGGAGTTTTCGGATTCAGACGAGGAGATGGAGATGGCGGAGAAGAGAGGGTTGACTGGGAGGTCGTCGAAGAGGTATGTCGCTACCGGAAGAGAGTATTCGTCGTCTGAGGAGGAGGACAGTGATGTTGAGGAGAGGGGGAGGAGGCCGTTGGGGAGGGTTAGCAGCAGAGACCTCAAGTACTGCTCGGGGAGTGGAGCGGTGAGTGGGGCCGTTAGTCCAGATGGGCTGAGACACAGGTCGCTGTCGAGGGCGCCGAGTCCTGAGAGAAGCTCGTTGTTGTAGAGGGAGGTGTTGGGGCGAGGACGGACGATTTTGTGCCACGTAGAAAAGGCGGTGAGGGTGAGAACTAGTGGCGAGAGGTAGACAGAGCCACGAAATTATGTACAACTCTTGAAATGTGACGTTGGTGATGACAGAACGTCGAGAGTTCTAGTTCGCGCCCCGCAAGGCCGGCGACCTCGGATGAACACGCCCAACGAAGCGAGCAGCACGAACGCAAGAGTGGCAAGCGTCGCACGAAGGGAAGGGAGACAGGGTAACGAAAAGCACTGGGTATCCTACGGAAGCATACGCGTTAGCTATCACAGTCTCCACCTCAAAAAAATGTAGTGAAGACGTACACAAGTTACATACAGACATCCCGCACAGATCACGCCCCACATGCTTCCTCACCGCTCGACGACCTGCTCCTCCTCCTCGAGCACAACGACGACCTTCTCTGGCTCCTCCTCCACAACGTCTACGACTTTCTCCTCGGTGCTGACGACCTCGGTGCTCGCCTCTCGGCCGTCCTCCTCCTCCTCGTCTGCGCCTTCGATACCACCCAACGCCTCGAGCATGCCGTCGAGCTTGCTCAGCAGCGTGTCGAGCTTGTCGTCGAGACCGTTCGCGGCGGTCTCTGCATCCTCCATCTGCTTGAGCAGCGCGTTGACCTCTTCTTCCGTAAGCGCGTCGGCTTCGTCGTCGCTCGGGAGCACGGGGGCTTTGAGGTCGTCGAGCTTGAGCCCGTTGAGGAACGAGAGATCGGATTCCACTATGGGCAATTTATTAGTTGATTGCCGCTGAAGCAAGCCCAGAATGTGTTACTTTTTGTGGGTGTGGAAAGTAGTGAGAAAAGTGGGAGCGCAAGGGGTGTTTACCAGCCGCGATCCGAAGTTTGGGCGGCCAAGTCGCGATGACATCGTCCGTGGCCCCCGGTTGTGCTCTGACCACAACGCTCCCCCTCGCCGGGGGTCTCTCTCGAGGCCCTTTCTCACTATATCTACTTGTATCTGAGCCACACACACTCGCTTGCAGTCGATGGTCGCCAGCCGCGTCGTGTCTGAGCCGCCGCTCTCGACCCGCACCGGCACCATCCCGCCGCCGTCCCGACCACGGTCTCGCAGGACGACCTCAGCGCCCACCTCGCCTCTCTTCCTCGCCCACCACTTCCCAGCACCACCGCCGTCCTTCCCGTCGAAGCTCCCGCACCTCGAGACGAAGCATTCGGGCACCGGCGCGCTCAAGCGCATCTTCCTCGGCCCGCACCTCGTCAAGAAGGACGCCGCCGGTCAGGGCCACAAGGTCGACACGGAAGACGACGGTAGCAGCAGCGAGAGTGAGAGCTCAGACGACGACGACGACGACGAGATTGTCGATGCCGACGAGCGAGCGAGAAGGGACGCGAGGCGGCGAGCCAAAGTACGCAGGGCGTTTGAGCGCAAGATCAAACGGCAGCAGCGGATCGCCAGCGGTCAGACGGTCGGGAGCGCGCTCACGACGGAGGATCATAAAGGAGGACACCACTGGACTGGTGACAGCTTCGAGATCGGCGGAGACGCGAGGGACGCCGCGAGGAGGCGGTCGGAGATGGCACGGAGGAGGGCGAGCGACGCCGACGGCGCCACAACTTTCGTCACGGCCGCGTCGAGCTTTGCGTCGGGCGCGAATCTGCCGCTGGACCCTACAAAGGACTATTCACTATCTCCACCGCCGAAGCACATCGAGGAGAAGGTCCCAGAGCTCGCGCACCAGCTCTTGCGCCGGCCGTCCGACATTCCTTTCCGCCGATCGACGTCGCACGGCAATCCTACGCCAGACTCTTCGACCCACCTCCTCACCGCAGAACCAAAGTCTATTCTGAGAACGAAAGGGTCGAAGCTTGGATTCGGTCACCCCTCGTCGTCGGCTGCCTCTCCGCCAGCACCCAGTCGCGTCCTCTCCTCGCGCACGATCCAATTTCCCTCAGCTCCACCAGCGGGAAACTCCACACCAATTCACGCCGCCACGTCACAGATGCCACACGCTGGCGACCTACCACCAGCACCAGTCGAGGAAGTGCTCGCACGACATGTGGACGAGACCGGCGAGCTCGCGGGCCAACCTCGTCCGATTCTGAAGAATACCGTATCGTTTCCGCCTCCTCGACCTGGCCAGTCAACGAGAACAGGTGGCAAGGATGAGGTTCTGAGAAAGGAGCGAATGCTCGTGCGGGCCGAATGGACCGAGAGAGAGGTATGTGCTTCGTTTCCATGTCGAGCACGTGCCAAAGCTGACGTGGCGCGTGGCTGTGCTGGGTAGGATCTGCCCGACGCGTTCAATGAGCGCTCGGCGAGGAGGTTCAAGACGTTCCATCAAGGCTGGGAGGAGTATGCGGTGGTGTGGCGACCGAAGAGGCTTGAGTTATTCACCGAATACGTACGCCTAGCCAGTACTCTGCCCCTTCGCTTCCTCGACCTGACCTTTTCCTGCTCAAAGTCGTTCCCTCCAGCAGAGCTTTTCACCGGCCACAAGAAGCTCAAGCACACCATCCCTCTCGTTTCCCCTCGCACCAAACTCTCGCTCTACTCCTCTCCCGACCTCATCTTCTGCCTCACGCACCAACCCTCACCGCACCACGTCCTTTCCTCCATTGCGCGTCAAGTCAGGTCACCCGAGAAGGAAGAGTACCAGGCGAAGAAGGCCAACAAGGGCGGGGCTCTCCATTTCCGACACGACGGCACGAACATCTACGTCATTCGAGCGAAGAACAGTTCTATCGCCAAGGAGTGGATCTGGCATCTCTATACGACGCTTGGAGGGAACATACCGAAATCGTTGGATATCAGCGTGCCGGGGCTGGGAGCGAGGATCCATTTGCCGATCCCAGAGCTGAGGGGAGACGAGAGGGAGGGAGAGGGCTACAAGCTCTTGACGCACAAGGCGGTCGTCAAGGCTGCGGTCGACCAGCTCGAGAGCGTAACGGATTTCAGGGAGATTGTTGGGGTGTGTAAGTCGGAAGGGGTGGAGCTGAGGCTTGCTTGGAGAAGAGGCGAGATCTTGGACTGGGTCGAGATGGGCGACGAGCATGAGTGGGCGGTTGTGATCGGGTGGGCGCTTCGACAGGTTTGTGATTCGTTCTCATCTCTGATATCGAGTCAGGCTGACTTTCCACTGTTCATGAAGCCTGAAGTCGAGCCAGTGCTGGAAATGCGGCCCGCGCTGCACTACCCTACCACCGTCCGCCTTCCTTCCACTCCTACCGAACCAGCAACACGGATCTCCGAACCGCCCGGCGTCGAAGGCTACCTCACACGCATGAAGCCCAACGGCAACTCCTCTGAGCGAATCTACCTCTCCTCTCATGACGGCCATCTCTTCCTCTGTCGTCCTTCAACCGCTTCGCCTCCCGACCCTCCCCTCCCTGTCCGCGAGACGCTCAACAACCCCGCCTCGCTCGTGCTCATGCCGTTCATGCTTGGATTCGCGACGATTGGCGGGGACAGAAAGAAGAAGGACAAAGCGTGGGAGAAGATCATGGGCAGGAAGAGGGTAGAAAAGAAGAAGAAGAAGGCTGGTCAGGGAGTGGCTGTGGACGAGGATGAGGACGAGGACGAGGATGCGGATATTATGGGGATTTGGGAGAAGCATGAGCGGAAGCGGTTGATCCAGCAGATCATCGCCGCGAGGGGGTATGTAGATTTGAGGGATGTGGAGAGTATTGGGAAGGCGGAGGTTGAGGATGGGGAGACTCATGTCGACATTCCCGATCCGGTGGGAGGGCAGAAAGCGATCGATGAGGCAGAGGACAAGAAGGCGTTGCGGAGGCAGAGGAGCTTTGTCGTCACCACGAAAACCGGGATGAAGGTTCGGTTCGAGGTTCGTGTTTCGCTGTCTTCGGGAGCCTTGTGTTGAAACCTAATCATCCGTCACGCAGGCTCACTCGACTTCCGTCGCCGCCGAGTGGATCGGTCGACTCAACGCTTTACGAGACTACTGGATCCGTCGCGAGAGGGTCGACGCACAGGAGCAGATGGCGATGGTGCCGCCCTCGCACAGCATCCCCAGCCTTCGCCGTCTCGAACGCGAACGCGAGCGGAGCGACCTTCCGCCAGAAGACGACGACGACGTCTCGTTTCCGCTGCTCTCCAAGATCTACAACTGGTGTGTGATCGACTCGTGTCGAAGCATCCTCGCTGCTGGTCGACTCTACGTCAGGAAAGGCGCTCGAGGGAGGTTCAAGGAGCGGTATCTCTTCCTCCTGCCTGGCGTCCTCCTCGAATACGACGTGAGGAAGCGGGATGTCAATGGCCAGCCTACGCAGCGAGTCTACCATCAGAGGGTTGGGACGTTTTCTCTCAATGCTTGCTACGTCTACTCGGGTCGTTTGGCGTCGTCGATACTCTCGCCGAGCGTCGGAACGAGCTGGGATATCGCTGAGGGCACGCCTCAGTTCCCCCGGATGTATGAAGGTCCGTCCATTTCCACTTTGGGACGTTCAATTTATGCTGACGCTGCTCTTTTCCAGAGGATGGGCTTCGTACCACTGACGGGGACGAAGATTGCACGCTCGTGCTATTCAAGAAGAGTCGCGAGAGTCGAGGCCTCGGCAAGAAAGGGACCATCCTCGTATTGAGAGCAAGAAGCATGGTCGGTCTTCCGCTATCATATCAGCCTGAACTTATTTCTGACATTGCTGTCAACTGATAGCTGGAGCGCGACGAGTGGGTCTTTAGCCTGGGCGAGGCGATCTCGAAGCTGCAACACGTGGAGCGGGAGAAGGAAGAGAAGTTGAGGGAGTTTCCGTGGTTGAAGAAGGTTTAAGCATACAACATCGTTAACCTCGTTTCTATACCTTCGCATATAGCATATAGCACATACTTAATCTCGTTTGCAAAGCATCGTTCACTCAAGCCCTTGCGCGAGACCGTCTTCTGAAACGTTTCCTGAATTCTCTGACTGAAGGAGCTTTTTCGCCATTTTTAAAGTCTCGCGGAACCCTCGTTTCTCAGAGTAAAATGCGGCCTAAAATTAACACTGAACTGCAACCAAACCAGGAACGACCTCTACTTTCGCTGAGCCTTGTTGTTGCCACCTTTGCCAGAGCGCTTGTGGCCCGTGATGTTTGCGTCCGTACGCTGGTTCTTCTTCTTCCCAGCGACACTCGACAGCGGTACGAAGGCGTAAGGCTGCATTCCGCCCTTGTGAACATCTCCGCCGGCGTTCTAGAAAGCACAATCGCCGTGAGCCGACGCTCGGGGAAAACACGAGAAACAGCAAACGTACCTTGGCCTTGAAATCACCACCAACACGAACTGAGTCCTTCTTGAACTTCTTGTTCCTCTTTCCGCTGACCTCAAGCTCCTTGAGACCCTCGGTGACAGGAACGTCTTCCTCGTCCTCGTCGGCACGGCTACGCTTGCCTTGCGTCTTGTTGAACTTGGCTCGACCCTTAGCGTCACGGGTGTGGCCATCCTCGCCACGCATGGCCTCGAGGTAGGCGCCCATCGCCTCGGCAGTAGTTCCGACGTCCTCGTCCGACTCGTCCTCGGCGATCTTCATTCGACCAGTCTCGTCGGTCTTGAAGTGCGAGGCGAGAGGCTTGCGAGCGGCGGCGGCGGGAGCGGGTCGGGCAGCTGTCAGATAAAAATAGGCGATTAGCTGACAAAATTGAGTACTGCACAGTAAAGTACGAACCTGAGATGCGGCTCATCATGCGGTCGTCAAGCAAATCGAGGACCTCATCCTCGTCCTCATGGAGGTAGGCGCCCTCCTCCTGCTTCTTCTTACGCATCATCGACTTGCGGTTCGCAGTCTTGGGCGCCGAAGCAGCAGCACCACGGTCATCGTCGTCCGAAGCCGAGATGTCCGAGTCGGAGCCGTAGAGGACTTCGTCGTAAGCGGAGCGCGTAGCCGCTTGCGGGCGCGGGGCGGCCTGTGAAGCGACGGCGCGACGGCATGTCAGCCGACGAGCCAGGAAATATACAACCAAGGTGGCACGGAGCCATCAGAAGCGGAAACGGAAAGCTCACCTCGCCATCATCCATCTCCGCATCCTCCTCCGCAGCCTGGTTGGCCTCCTTCTTCTTCTTACTCCTCATCTGTCGCTTCCTGATGTTCTGCACCAGCTTGCGATCGTCCTCCGGCACCTCGCGCTCGATCTTGTCGATACCAAACTTGCGGACGAGACGCTCCAAGATGTGACGAATCTTGACCTTGAAGTGGTTCGAATGCTCGTGGGACCAGTTGATGAGAGCGGGGATGAGGGCGGGGAGGCTGGGCTCGACGAGAGATCCGGGCAGCGAGACGATCGCGACCTTGACGTAGCCGATGGCGGAACGAACGATCTCGCGATTGGCGGAGCTGAGGAAGATGATGAGTGTCGTGAGAAGTTCGCTGAGAGTCTCGCGAGGGAGCTCGGCTATGAAGTGGGGAGATGACACGTCAGTACTAAGCCCAAGGTCGGCTACTGGCGCTACGAGAGAAAACGCACCATGGAACTCAAATACCAGCCTCGACAGCGAAGTGATGGTCGCACTAATCATGTGAGGGCTGCTTCCAGCCAACCCAGCGCTGACCATCGTGATGAACTCCTCCAGCGTCGCCTTGGCGACATCCTCCATTCCGTCCTCCATGCCCTTGACCTTGTTGCGGTGGATCTCTCCGCCCTCGCCCATCTTGCGACCCATGCCGACGATGAGTTCGTAAGCAGCCTCACGAGTACGCTCGTTGGACTCCTTGGTGCCGAGGACGGCCTCGGGGATGAGAGAAGGGATGTGGTGGAGCGAGTCGGCTGGGAGAAGAGGAACGAGGGTCGAAAGAAGAAGGGTGCGGTCCTGTGAAAAAACGACCGTCAACACCTTGAACAGAGTGAAGAAAAAAAAAAGAATAGCACTCACCCTCTTGGCGCCTTGAGCGACAACACTAGCGTTCTCAACCAAGGCATCAACAACATCTCCAATCCTTCCCTCAACGACCTTTCCGTTACGCTCCTCGGCCAACCTCGCCAAGATCCTGTACCCTTTCTTCTGCACCGCCTGGTCCTGGCTTCCCAAAACACTCGAGCTCAACGCAAGGTCAAAGAACTGCTTCTCGACGGGTCCGGCGTAAGGGATGAGAGCGATGAGGATGTCGAGGAGGGAGTGAGTGGTGGGAATCGTGTCGTCCTTCTCAACTGGCGCGCCGTGGCCCTTCTGGCCAGGCTTGACGTAAGGCTCTGCGAGCGCCTGCTTGAGAAGCGTCTCCATACGGCCGTACGTCTCCTGAACCTCCTTAGGCTCGAGGACGGCGAACCAGTCGGCCACGGTGGTGAGGACGTAAGCGCCCTCGCCACGCGGGAGCATGCCGTAGACGTTGAATGCTACTCCAAGGATCGAAGGTGCCATGGCCTTGAGGTGAGCGAGGGCGACCTTGCCCTCAGCGGGGGTGAGGCCGAACTGAGCCTGAAGGAGCTCGGGAGGGGAGGCGGAAGACGCGAGGGAGGTGGCGGAAGCGAGGATGGTCGAGAGGGACCTGAAGATACTGGGGCGGAGGGAGGCTTGGGAGTAGAGTACGGTGCCGAGAAGCGAGACGAACGAGTTGTCGAAAGCGGCAACAAGGTCGGTTGGGTACTCGCAGTAGCCTGGGAGGAGGGACCAAATCTGGCCGACCAAAGTCTCCCACACCTTCGCCTCCATGCCCTTGTCTCCAGCCCTCGCCTTCTCCGCCTTGGCGAACATCTCGGCCGACAGAGGGACGAAGTACTCCCTGAAGTGACCCAACCTCGTGTTGGTGATCGAAGGCTTCAGGAGAGGAAGGAGCCACGCCCGGGCCCGAGTCGGGTTCGCGCCTTCCTCCAAGCCCAAGGGCATCGTCGAGAGCACCCACTCGGGTCCAGAAACCTTAATGGCGGCGTCAAGCACGCCCTCAGCTTCACGCTTCCACTCAAATCGCTCGTCCTCGCGCATCTTGCCGACGAGGACCAACGTCTTGCCGAGAAGTGACGTGGCAGCGGGAAGAGGGCGTGTAGACGACGATGACGAGGGGCGGAGACGGAGGCGGAAGAAGAGACTCTTGGCGAGTCCGAGGACGTGAGGGAGGGAGTTGGCGGCGTAGCGGGGGGAGGTAAGAGCCTTGTCGACGAGGTCGATGAGGGCGACGAGGGCAGATCCAGGGACGTCTGGCGACGTGGCGGCGGACTTGTCCTTGCCTTTGGCAGCGGTCGGTCGCTCGAGATCAAGAGCGGCGATGATCTCAGCGTCGGTGATAGTGTGACGGATCATGAGGTCAAGGGAGGTGGCGACGGCTTGGCGGAGAACGGGGGTGGTGGCCGAGGCGAGGATTGGGAGGACGGAGGGGAAGAGAACGCTCGTCTGGGCGAGGGCGCCAGTGGGCTCGGTCCTGGACGCGTGTCAAGGTGCATCAGCGCAAGTTCAGTACCATAAGCTCGAATACTAGTTTTTCTCACCTGGCAAACGCAACCATTCCCTCTCCAACACCTTCAATCCAACCAGCCGTGAGCTTCTCGCTGTTCTCTCCCTCGCCGCCCTTTGGCTTCGCAGCGATGAGTGCCTCAAGAGTCTCCTTGACAGAGTTGGCGGAGATGGAGTCGGCTTCACGAGCGGCGGAGAAGAGGTGAGAGAGGAGGGTAAGGGCCGAAAGCGTGAGGTGAGGGGATGAGAGGGTGAGAGTCGAGAGGAGGGTGGGGAGGAGCTGAGGCGTGCTCTGCGCGCATTCATAATTATATGTCAGCTTGGCAACAAGGAACAAAAGAGTAGCGGAAACATACAGCATCGTTCCAAGCGTTGCCGAGGTTCTTGATGAAGACCAACAGAGCGATAGCCCTGCTCTCATCCGACCCCTGGTTCTCCTCGCCGGCAATGACGATAGCTGGCTTCTCCTTCTCTCCCTTTCCCTTTCCCTTCTTCTGCTCAACCACTTCCTGCTTCTTTCCTCCCCTCTTGGCACCCTTGACAGCCTCCTCGAGCTTGTCCAAGATCCACGAGGCGGTCTCCGCGCCATACGGGTGCACGACGGCGGGTGGGGGAGGAGCCGAAAGCAGCGCCGTGATGGCCTCCTGAGCTCTTCTCCTCACCTTCGGCCTCGCATCGTTCGTGAGAGCGAGGATGGACGCGAAGACGGACCTGGCGGCGAGGTCCTTTTCGAGCTGTTGTGGCGCAAGCGAGGCGAGGAGGGCCTGCGCGATGGCGATGAGCGACTTGAGTGCCGGCGCGTGCGTCTGGAATGACGGGAAGAGAGCCTGGAGGGTGCTCAGAACGGCAGCTTTCGAGCGGAGGAGGGACGGGTCGAGGTGCGGCGTGAGGAGCGAGAGGAGGTAGAGCGTCGCCTCGAGCAGCTCGCGCTTCTCGCCCGCCTGGGACGCGGCGGCGGTGGTCGTGAGCTGTGAGAGTGTCGACAGAAGTGCGACGAGGTACGCCTGGGGCGGGAGCTGGGCGGCAGCGTCGGCGTCGGCGGAGGTCGACTGCTGGGAGGTCAAGGTGTTTTCGATGGCGAGGAGGAGCGTCGCGGGTCGGCGCACGGCGGGCACGCCAGAGTTGGTCTGCGTCCGGATCTTGGCGAAGGCCGCCTCGAGCGGCGAGCTGTCGTCGGCCATTTCTCGCTACAGTGAGTTTTGGTGGGTCGAGCGAGAGGCGAGCGTTGCCTGGCCCAAACGCGCAACAGAAACTTCGCCGCTCAACTTTTGCTCTCCCACGCCTCGGCCCCTCTCCGCTCTTCTACACGTGGCCCGACACGATCGTCGTCCATAGCTGACGACGACGTTGGGACACCGGCAGACGACTACCTTGTGCCGATTTTTCTCCACTGATTCCGGCACAACGCTTCCTAATCGTTTGCTGACTTTCATGCGGGCCGCTCGCCTTCCGCCTTTGCGGCCACTCGTACGGCAGCGGCTCTCCTACGGCAGCAGGAGGACGGCAGCAAGAGGAGACAAGGTGAAAAGCCGAAATACATTCCTCTATAATGGGAAAGATGCAAATGTCGCCGTAAAAAAGGTAAAAAAGAAATCCCAACAACCCTACAACTGCTGCTCGTCCGAATATCGCTCCTGGTCGCGCCACTGTGAGAGAGCTTTACGCCGTAGCGAGCGACTCTGGGGTGGGGAGAGGGTCCTTGGGGTGCTTGGCCTCGAAGTGCTCTGTAGGTACTCATGTGTCAGCTGACGAGCGAAGCCTTGCTCAAGGTGCCGAAGGGGGACGTGAGCGAACCCTTGAAGTTGTCTGCACGTGGACTGGTGGTCAGCTTTCGGGTCAAAGTCCCAGAACCGACGGTACCACTCACTGTAGTCAGCAAGACTGATCTTGCACTGTGTAACGAAGAAAGCGTATGCGTTAGCGCTGGACCGTCAAACACTCACCCGGCCCTGCTCATCTCCTCCGCTGGATCGTCGTCCAACTCCCTGCGCCTCGTGCCAGCCATCGCCTCCTTCGCCAGCCATCGAGCCCCGTTCAGACACCTCTGTGCTTCCACTCAACCCTATCCCTCCCCTGCTCCCCTCCTGCTCCTTCCCCTCACCCCCTCCGCCCTCGCACCGATAAAACTTCGCCACCATCCTCCCGCGCCTCCTCCTCCTCTCTTCGCCTCCTCCTTCCCCCTGCTCCCCTAACATCACAGACCCTCACCTTGGGGCAAGTGACCTTCAATCCCGCCGCGCGAGTCTTGAGCTGTGACGTTCCTCCCTTCTGCTTCGCGAGCTTCTCCTGGGCCTTCTGCCTCGACTGTTCCTTCTGGAGTCCACGAGCCTGGATAGAGGTCAAAGCTGGTGTTAGAATAAATCATGAATGTAGCTAGACGGCGCTGGACGCACCATTGTTTGTAGCGAGGTTGGAGGGTTTGTTTGTGGAGGAGAACAAGGCCTCGCGCTTTGGACTTCACGGTTGGGCGTCGTCCAAGCTCTGAAGCCGGGGTTCCACCGTCGTGGCCGATCGTCGTCCCTTCCCTGCTCACATCGCTTCAAGAACAAAGTCCTTTTTATCGGAACAGATTGGTGGGCAGTTCGAGACAAAGGTCTAGGAGGACTCGAGCCTCTCGACACGCAGGAGGGTTGACCGACGCGGTGCCTTGGGCGAAAAGCCCACGTCACTTTCATTCGCACAGACACCTACACCGAGGTGAAAAGTTTACAGGACATTTATTGTTGTGAACCTTCTGAATTTTGATGTCGTAGCCGAATGGAAAAAAGAGCTTTGGCGTGCAACTACGCGTGGGAGTCTGCTGACGTGGTCAGAGTCGTCTCAAGCAAGCGAAGGCCAGCAACGAGCGAGAGGTGTTGCAAAAAAGCTTCAGAATTCCCTTTAAACCACTGATACTCCTAGGAGTGAGATAATTGAGCTGTTTTGCGCAACTGCGTGAGCCGGTTTCAGCACGGGAGTGAGGACGAGACGCACCATCTGATCGATACTCCGACGATGAAAGGTGAGATCGCTGTAGGCCGGTGTTGGAGTCAACAGGGCTATGTGGGTCGCCGCTGATGGAGTTCACCCCCGTCTCAGCACGCTCAAAAAGGGGAGCGCCTTCTATTCAACTTATCAAGCAGCGCCAGAAGGTAGAGTGCCTCCGGTCTTTCGCGACAAGCTGGTTTGCCGTGCTCGTCAAGGCTCGTTCTCACGCGCGACAATGCAAGAAGGAAGTTGGTAACCAAGCCTCAGCAAGTTACACCCAAAACAAACTCTAAAGCCAGGAGTACAAAGTAAACGGGAGGAGGCAAAATAGACAAAGGGGAAAGGTCCAAAAACGAGTCGAGTAGGAGGGGCGGCGGGGGGTGAATGAGACAGCGGTGAAACGACCAAGTCGGCTCCCAATCGCCAGAGCAAGTTAATGCCTAGTGTTGGTGTCGCGTGCGAGGGCGTGTGGTGTGATAACTTGGTCGTCCCCTAGACTTTCTCGCCGCCTCTCTCTCCTCCTGAAAACGTCCTCCTCTCTCGCCCCTTCCATCTATCCACCTAACGTCCCATCAACACAACTCTTCCTCCTAGCTAAGAGTCCGCCAAAGATGAAGCGAGTCGAGAAATGGTCGGAAGTCGATACGCATTTAGAAGATGCGCTTGGGCTTGCCCATCGACGACTTGAGGTTGAGGGACTTGACGTTCTGCCAGCTGTTTGAAAGAAGGATTGTCAGCAAATGAAAGCAGTTGGAGGGACGGGGGGTACGAACTTCTTCTTGAGGAGCGAGACGAGGAAGTTGATGGCGAGCATGGTGTTGGCGAGGATCTCGTCCTCGGTGAGCTCGACGTGTCCGACGGCGACACCAAGGCAGAGCACCTTCTTGAGCTGGAACTGCGTTCATTATCCAACCGATGTCAGCTTCTGCATTCTTGCCAGAGGGCGCGCGCGGGTACAGGTCACCGCGCCAAAACGCTACACCCAATCAAAGAAACCAAGACAAACCTTGATGGTCGAGCGAACCTCGTTGACCTTCTTGCCGAGGTCCTCAGCGTGGGTGATGGGCGTAGGGAACTTGCCAGCCTTGGAGAGACCGGGACCAAGGAGACGGGGGATCTGCTTGATGAGGGCGTCCGAAGCAAGGAAGGCGTCGTACTTCTTGGCGAGCTACACACGCGATAAGCAATAAGGATAGAGTATCGTCAGTCAGGAAACACTTGAGAGGTGGTGGAAGGCGTTGTCGTAGAGGCGCCGGCAAGTGAGGCGGCGAGGGATTCGAGGCGAGTAGGGCGGCGGGAATTGATGGAACCAGAGAACAGGAACGAGGCTTTACCTTCTTGACGAGCTTCTTGTTCTGTAGATATAAAAACAAGATAAAGTCAGCCCGTTGAACGCCTTACGCGCGCGGCCGCGTGCTAAACGCAGGCCCGCCGCGCCAGAGCGCCGCCACGCACCTTGTTGAGCTTCTTCAAGTCATCAACCGACATGTACTCGAGCTCGATGAGCTTGGCCCTGTCGATGTCGGCGGCATCGGCGAGAATGCAGATCGACATGCGAGGACGGGGGAGGTGGGGGAGCTTGATGGTTCCCGAGAAACGCTTGTCACGCTGGGGGTCGTAGTTCTTGAGGCCGATCTGGAGCTCGACGGTCTCGACGAAGTTACGCTTCTTGTCGCCCGACGACTCGTCGAGGAGCTGGCGGATGGAGCCTCGCACGCTGGTGGGCACATGAAGGGTCAGCTCTCTGCCGTTGGCGTTGCGATGCCAGCAAGGCGAACGCACCTGGCAACCGAGATTTTGGAGGACATTTTTGGAGCTGTGAGAGGTGTAGGAACGGGATCCAGTCAGTTCAAAGTCCTCTCCCCTGTATCGTTCGACTTCTGACCCTCTCCTCCAGCACCCGTCCCTGCCCTTGACCTCCCTCCTTCACGCCCCTCCATCCAGATTTTCCTGCCACCTCGCCCTCACGCCACCTAGCCGCTCGCGCACCCCTCTACCCGTTCACTCGTGCGATCCTGCACACACACTCTTACGCTGATGTTGAGACGTACTTGAGGTGTCGGAAAATCTGAGCCTGAGGAGAAAGGGTCCTCCCGGGCTCAGGGCCTCAAGACCTCCTCGCGCGAGGGGGCTTGGCTGCTACTAACTTGGCTGAGCTCGGACCTCACTTTCCTCTGAACACGTGGTCAGCTCCACTGCGTCTGAGCTCGACAGGACTCACACAGATGCATTAGGGAAACCTCACTTTGAAGGATCATGCCATTCAGCAACACCAGTGATCGACCCACAAGTCCGCGGACGTTCCCCAATGGATCGGTTGGATCGCCGCGCTGACGTGTCGCCGTGTTTGACGTGCCCGCTCGTGTCGCTGACCAGACAGGCGTGCAAAACTCTCATCAATTTTCTTTTCTATGGAAGGAAGCAGACCGGAACCGAGTGACAGATCGGAAGTTGTCGGGAACGGAGTCAATTCCGTTAAAACCGATCGTTGCCGCTGAGCGCGCCCCCCAGCCAGGGAGCCAACCACGGGCAGCGCGAGTGCTGGCTTCGGTTGGGCGCGCGCGCGCTGTCCCTTGGTTCGTCCCCCATCCCTCAACTCGCACTACTTTTTTCGAACCGCGCACTTGTCTGTTCTCGTCACTTTTCGACACACTTTTGGTCGATACTCTGCTCCTTGCCGCAACTCGCCTCGTTCGCCGTCACAGCCGACACCCCGCTCGTCGTTCACCTCCACAACTCCGCCCTCCTCAACCCAAAAATGGTCGCCATGGACAGCACCCCCGCCGTGCCAGGACAGAGGAAGAAGATTGTGAGCACTTCTCTCTGTACTCTGCCACTACTTGCACCTTGGAACGACCTCGCAACGAGCGGCCATCTCGCCGACGCTTTTTGTGGGACGCGTTGTTCGTTGAGGTGGAGCACTGACCCTCCCCACTCGTCCAGAACTGGTCCAACATGTAAGCCTTGCCTGCCCTCGCGCACCTCCCTGGCACACCTTCCACTATCCACACACTTTGCTCTATTCGCCACTCGCTCCTCGTTTGACTCGAGCTGAGCCAACACTACTTGCCGCGCCGCGGAGCATACCTCCGCCCTTCCCCAGCTTCGCGCCGCGTTGCTCCTCCTTCCTCCCTCAAGTCTAGCTACTAATCCCATCCACGATGCTCACAGTGCCGTCGGAGCCACGATGAACATGTTCGAGGTCAGTTTCTGGCTCCTACACCCTCCAGACGAACGACGCGGCTAACGAGCGGACGTGTTGTTGGGTAACCCTGGCAGGTCACAACGTTGGGACAGCCGTTCGAGGTCATCAAGACCCAGATGGCGTCGCAGAGGGGTGACTCTATGGGCACAGCATTGAAGAAGGTGTGGGCTCGTGGTGGTGTCCTCGGTTGTACGTCCCACCCCCTCTTCCTCTTTCCCCAGCGTACCTCGCTCGCTCCACGACCTCGCTACATCCCCATCCGCCCCTCCAAACCCTCCGAATACCGAGCTGATTTACGTGCCATTGCAAACGCAAAACAGTCTACCAGGGATTGATTCCGTGGGCATGGATCGAGGCGTCGACCAAGGGCGGTGTCCTCCTCTTCACCGCCGCCGAGATTGAGACGGCCACCACCGCGCTCGGAGTCGCTCCCTCCCTCGCTGGTCTCTTGGGTGGTATGGGTGGTGGTATCGTTCAGGCTTACGCTACTATGGGTGCGTTCTTCATTCCCCTTTTTCCTCTACCCAACCCAGATGAAGCGCGCTCAGCGAGGAGAGTTCGCGCGTGGGGTTTGGGCGCGCGCCTCGTCGGAGAGAATCTGGTTGCCGAGCGATGGCTAATTCTGCGCTTCCTTGATGGGTCCCCAATGGAAATGAACAGGTTTCTGCACTTGCATGAAGACGGCCGAGATCACTCGCTCCAAGATGTCGGCTCAGGGCGTCGCGCCCCCATCCACGTGCGTCTTACTTCCCTCCTCGCGTTCAACATGGCCGTCCCGCTAATTTTCGATTTCTTCGGTTTGCGCCGTGATTAGGTGGAAGCTTTTCGGTGACATGTGGAAGGAGGGAGGTATCCGTGGCATCAACAAGGGTGTCAACGCCGTCGCTCTTCGCCAGATGACCAACTGGGGATCCAGGTGCGTTCCTCTGACCCCTTCCCCTTGTCCGAAATTCCAGCTGACTTGATGATGGTTGTGTAGGATGGGATTCGCTCGTCTCGCCGAGCAGGGTATCCGCAAGTCTCGCGGCTTGTCCGACTCGGAGAAGCTCGGCACGTGGGAGAAGATCGCGGCGTCGACGATCGGTGGTGCGGCCGGTTGCTGGAACCAGCCTATCGAGGTCGTCCGTGTTGAGGTTTGTCCTTTTGCATCTCCCTTCTCCCCATTTGCGGCAAACGCTGATGCTTTCTTTCTTGCTCGGCTTCGTCCAAACAGATGCAGTCGATGGCGAAGACCACGTCCGCGAACCGACCAGAGAAGCTCACCGTCGGCAACACCCTCGCGTACATCTACAAGGAGAACGGCATCAAGGGACTTTACCGCGGTGTCACCCCTCGTATCGGTCTGGGTATCTGGCAGACTGTGCGTTTTCTTTCCTCTTTTGTTCGACGTGGGGGGAAAGGCGGGAGGTGCTGATCAGGTTGCGCTTTCTTCAGGTGTGCATGGTCTCCTTCGCCGATGTCGTCAAGGAGTACATCGCTGGCTCCGCTGCTGCCAAGAAGTAATTGAGCGACTAGGCTGGGTTATGGACGATTTAAAACTGGTTCCTCGTTCGCGCAAAGGACCTAGGCGGGCAGTCGAGGTGATGAGCTGGCGGGGTTGCTGGGTGTTTCATCTGGATGTCTTGGGGGTACTCTTTTCTAGTTTTATATACAATACAGTTTTCGTTTTAGACGTGACCGTTCTTTCGAGGCTTGTCCTTTCGGCCCTGGTGGTTGGCGGCTCGAATGGAAAAACAAAGTCACGTGCGGGCAGGCATCGGATGGGCCTAGAAACCCTTGCTAGGCGGCCCTGCGTCAAAGAAAAAAGGAAAGTACAACAATGCATTGAAGAAACTCGGTGCCGAAATTATGTCCATACTCCTCCCCGTCCCTCCCTATCCCTTTGCCCCCCTCGCCGCACTACGCCCTCATCCGTCCCACCATCGGCACTCCGTCATCCCTTGTTGGTCTTGTCTCCCAAAATCGCAGTCTACCCAGAGAGTAGATGAGTGAGTAGTGGTCTGTGAATCGCCAGCACAGCACGCGCACCTTACCCGCACCAACGGACGCCGCCGCTCTCTGCCTCTCGAGCAGCTCGGTGACAGCACTGCGGGCAGAATGGATGTCAGCTCTGCTCACATGTAGCAAACTTGATGCTCTGAATTCCATCTCAACCTGCCTGCCTGCAGCGGAATCGCCGGCATGCTCATCCTCCCTCCTCTCGACGCGCGCCACCGAACATGAGAACGGCGTACCTTTTCAGCAGCCGAATCTCCTCAGCCTGGTCCTTGATGATCGCCGACTGCTCTTCGAATACTCGATCCTTGAGCGTCAAAAGTCTGGTTGCGTGAGGCGAGGCAGCAGTCAGCGCCGGTCGGGAATTGTTGAACCAACAGACGCACTTCTTGAGGTCGATCACGAAACGCGAACCCTTTTTGAATCGATAGTGCAGCTGCTTCTCTAGGGCTATAAGGTACCAAAAGTAATCTGGTGGTGGTGGACGCGTTTGAGGAGGAATAACTGTCGGGCGCGATGAGGGGTCAGTGAACAGCGGTTGTCAAACTGGAACGACGACACTCACGTAGTTCGCTGTTGCTGACTTTCTCGAGCTCGTCGAGGAACTCTTTGGTGCACACTCTTTCCATTTCATCCAGGGCCTCTTGAAATGCCATTGTGTGAGATGTACAAGGACCGAAAACAAAGGCAGGCGACGCAACGCCTCCACCGTGTTCCGAATCTTCGAGGCTTGTCCCTTGGAGGTTGGCGGCTCGAATGGAAAAACAAAGTCACGTGCGGGCACTCATCGGGTCCTGCTTAGAAACCCTTGCTAGGCAGCCCTACTTCACTCACAGAAAGAAAGTACAACATTGCATTGAAGAAACTCGGTGCCCAGAATATGGTCATGCTCCTCCTCGTCCCTTTGTCCCCCTCGCCGCATCACGCTCTCATCCGTCCTGGCACTGTCGTAACCTTCACCCCTTGTTGGTCTTGTCGCCCAAAACCACGGTCTGTCCAAGAAGTATCTAAATAAGTAATCATCTGTGAAAATCCAGCTCGGCCCACGCCCCTTTCCAACACCAACAGACGACGCCGCTTTCGGCTCTGAGGGCGCATCGCTCTGCTTTTCGAGCAACTCGGCTACCGCGCTGTAAGCAAAATAAGTGTCAAGTCAGCTTACACATATTTCCTGATACTTTAATTTCCTTCTCAGCACCCCGCTATGGAGCTGGACGGCCCCCAAAGCTCCGACGCCCCGGCCCCTCAACATTCCTCTGCGGCGCACCTTCGAACGTACCTTCTCAGCACCCCGATCTCTTGCCTTTGTTGTGTGATCACGGATGAATGCTGCTCTATGACACAATCTTTGAGCACAAGAAGCCTGATGGTGCGAAGAGAGAGTCAAGCTCGGTGGATCGACAACAGAAGTACAGACGCACCTCTTGAGGTCCATGACGCAGCGGAGGCCCCTCTCCAGTCGGTATTGAAGGTGTTTGACGTGCGCTATGATGGGCCAGAGATGCTTGGGCGGAGTAGGGGACGTCGGAGGAGGAATCACTGTGGACCAGGCGTCAGCGACCGGCGTACGCGCGTGCCGTGTAACGAGACGCACACAGCTCGGTGTCGCTGACTTTGGCGAGCGCTTCGAGGAACTCCTTGGTCTGCAGTTGCTCATACTCGAGCATTGACAGTTCGTGTGTCATTTGTGTCGAGTTTGCGATCGTAGGAAGGAAAGGGACCCATCGCAGAAATTCCCAAAGGTCGGCCTCACTTGCACGAGCTTACGCCTGAAGTTACTGCTTTACTACATCTTCTCTGCTCCTACCCGCGTTGTACATTTCTCTATCTTTGCTCTGACTCCAGCAGCATTTAGTGAGATATGGTCGAGAGTGAACACCAAATCACGAGAACCGGGAAGAAATAAGACCTCCACGTGTCAGAGGCTAGTGCGCGCGCGAAAACAAGTCGCGCAAGCCAATGCGCCTGCAGGAGCTCTCCTCCTGACCGCCAACAAGCGCACGACCGCGAGCCGGCGAGGAGAGCACGAACGACGGGGCAGAGCTGGCACGACTGAGGCACGATCAGAGCTGGACCATCGTCACGTCCACCACGATCGTCGCCGGCTTCGAACGAGCGCGATTGCTCCTCTCGTCGTCCAACAACAAAGCTCGTCCCGGCGCGCCCTCGCCTCCTCCTGAACAGACGCGCCAACCTCCCCTTCCTCCTCACCATCCTCTGAATCACGACCAATAATAATGTCCGACTTCGAGTTCGACGACGACCTCGACCTCGACGATGCGGGTCTCGCCGAGCTCGACCAGCTCGAGCACGCCCTCACCACCGGCGCACCCCTCCCACCGAAATCCATCATCCCGCGCAACCTCGTCCAAAAGGACCTCTTTGGAGGCACCGTCAAGCCCAAACCTGCACCAGTAGCGAGCACATCGCGAGTCCAGGTCGGCGGCAAGCTCGCGGGCAAGGAGACGGTCGCGAAGGTCAAGAACGTCAAGAAGTGGGACAAGGCCGCGTTCGCGAAGCACGGATGGAGTAAGAAGAGGGCTGCAGAGTCCAAGGCGAGGGCGAAAGGGAAGGGCAAGGGGAGGGCGTACGCGTCGGACGAGGAGGCGTGGGACGAGGACGAGGTCATGGATTCGGACGACGACGACGAGCTCCTCGACCCCAACTTTGACCCGGACGCACCACTACCAGACATCAAGTGGCCTCCAGATCCAGGTGAGCGCCGTTTCTGCTTTTAAGCGGGTTGTTTGGTGGCGCGAGGGGCGCGTGAGTTGCTGACCTCGAGGTGGTGGCGTTGTGACGGGCAGAGACAAGCAAGACGTGGCAATACCCCGTACAGCCCGACAAACCTCTACGAACGTATCAGTACAATATCGTCCACCATGCGTTGTTCGAAAATACGCTCGTCAGTCTGCCGACAGGACTCGGAAAGACCTTCATCGCCGCCTGCATCATGTGCGTCCTCCCTTCCCCCTCGCTTTTATCCCAACTCCTAATCTCTCCAACTACAGGCTCAACTTCTATCGATGGTATCCTCACGGAAAAGTCATTTTCCTCGCCCCAACTCGCCCACTCGTCACGCAACAGATCAAGGCGTGTCACTACATCGCCGGCATCCGTCAAGAGGACAGCGTCGAGCTCACCGGCCAGACGGCGCCAAAGCTTCGAGCGATTGCCTGGGCGACGAAGCGAGTCATCTACTGCACGCCGCAGACGCTCGAGAACGACTTGGCGAAAGGACGTGTCGATCCGAGGGATATTACGTGTTTGGTCGTCGATGAGGCCCATCGGGCGAGTGGAGATTATGCGTATTGTGGAGGTGCGTTCGAGCTTTGAACTGATTGAAGAAAGTTTTCTGATTGTTGGGGAATGCAGTGGTGCGATACATGATGAGCAGGAACCAGCACTTTCGAGTGTTGGCGCTGACGGCGACGCCGGGCTCGAAGGGCGAGGCAGTTCAAGCGGTCATCGACAACCTCCACGTGCGGCTCTATCGCTTTCTCTCCTGAGATCTTTACTCACTCTTCCTCCCTTCCTTTAGATCGGCAAGATTGAAGTCCGAACCGACGAGTCGATGGACATCAAGCAGTACATGCATACGAAAGCTTACGACCTCCAAGTCATCCCTCTCGGCGACGGCCTCGGCTCGATCCGCGACCGCTGGGCCAGGCTTATGCAGCCATACCTCGGCCCGCTCAACGCCGCCTCACTCGTCTGGGAGAAGAACGCGAGCATGCTCTCGCCCTACGCCGTGCAGATGGCCAACGGCAAGATCAAGGATCTGCCCGGGGGTGCGAAGGGGAACAGCAAGTATTACCCGATGATCAAGGTGCTCAGTACGATGGCGAGGGCGATGGAGTATCTGGTGATTCAGAGCATGACTTCTTGTGAGCTAGATTCATCCCTTGTTTCTGACGCTGGCTCGCGCTGACGTGGTACTTCCTTCTCTACTAGTCGAATCGATTCTGAAAGACCTCGCAGCCGAAGGACCCAAGTCACTCACCCAGTCTCCGATTTTCAAGGACCTCGTCAAGGAGTGCAACTTCATCCGCGCCTCGCCAGGCTACGTCGGTCACCCGAAGATGGACAACCTCATCAAGATGTGCTCGGCGCACTTCGAGGAAGCCCAGCACGAGCTCGACGACTACGGCCAGCCGATGCAGACGAGGGTCATGATCTTTTGCAACTTTCGGGCCGTCGTCGATGAGATCGTCGACTGTCTGAACCGCCAGCGACCGCTCATCAAGGCGACGGCGTTCGTAGGTCAAGCGTCGTCGAAGGGCGCCAAGGGCAAGTCGCAGAAGGAGCAGATCGAGGTGAGTGCCTCTTTGATCTTGCTGTGTCAATTTTCACCGGCTGATGAGTTTTAATTGTTTCTGTTGCAGACCATCAAGAAGTTCAAGGACGGTGTCTACAACGTCCTCGTCGCAACCTCGATCGGAGAAGAAGGCCTCGACATCGGAGAGATCGATCTCATCGTCTGCTACGAGGCCAACAAGTCTCCAATCCGAATGGTTTGTCTCCATCCGATTCCTTTGAGCCGGCCAGCACTGACGTGCTGAACTCTTTCTCTAGCTGCAACGAGTCGGTCGTACCGGTCGAGCTCGAGACGGCAAGATCATCGTCCTGATGACCGAAGGGCGCGAGGAGAAGAACTGGGACAAGGCGAAAGACGCCTACGCCGATGTCCAAAACGCTCTCGTGTCGAACAAGGTCTTCGAGTGCTACGTCGACGGGGACCGCATGCTCCCGAAACACATCAAGCCCGAGAATGACAAGGTCGTCATCACCGCCAAGCCGCTCGACCTCAATACGATGACGATGGCTGGACAGGGTCGGATTGAGCGCAAGACGTCGGCGGAGGAGAAGAAGCAAGCGAAGAAGCGGGACCCGAAGCTCAACATGCCGAACGACGCGTTCATTGGATTCCGTACGGCCGGTGCGTCTTCATCTTCTCGACCCTTAGCTTAATTTGGGCTAACTCGTGAAAATGGCTTCTTCTAGGCCAACTCGCTCATGCTGCATCGAAACCTCAGGAGTCGCCAGAGGAGGTGATGCGTCAGCGTCGTCGCGCCGCCTTGCTGACGACCGAGCAGGAGACCACGCTCCGCCAGCGGTGGCAATACGCTGGGAACAAGAAGGTCGTTCCCGTCGCCTTCAACCTCTCGGAACTTCCGTTCGAGCTAGGGAGCACTGGATCGACGAGCCGCATCCCGACCCACAGCACCGTCCACCTTAGCGCGTTGACGACACTTCGCACAATGCAGAAGCTCGACGATTCGCACATCGAGGCCCTCGACGAGTGGTACGAAAAGTCGAGCGCAGCGTTCAACAGCAAGCTTGTGGACGTGTGGGACAAGGGCAAGTCGAGGGACGGTCGTCGTCCGCACACACGTGTCGTTCGCACGCCTCCTGAGCCCGAACCGTCATCTTCCGAGCCGAGCGCGACCTTCTTACAGGAGTTCTCGCCTCCGCTCAGCTTTCCTCCCGTCAAGTCTGCTCCATTCCGACCACCGGCAGCGATCTCAAAAGTCGCCCCGCCGCCGAAGGCTGCACCCGTCGCCGCGCCTCTCGCCAAACCCATTCCCAAACCCATTATTCCTCCGGCACCCATTATCAGAGCTCCTGCCACCAAATTCGCTCCAGCTCCCCCACCAGCGACTGACTTCAAACGATCTGTCCCGCCACCACCCCCCGACGACTCTTTCCACCTCTCCTCGTCCGACGACGCTGACTTTCTCCTCATCGAGTGCGACGAAGCTGCCGTCAAACCGTCTGAAAAGCCATTGTTCAACCCCGCCCAACCGTCGTCTCCTCCGCCACTGGAACGGAGCTCGTTCAAGCCTCCTCCGTCTTCGGCTCTCCTCGTTCCCGACTCGGACGACGACCTCCCCAAGCCACCCAAGTCCTCATCTGGCTTCCGCTTCGCTGGACCACCACCACCACCGGCTCCAGCTCCAGCTCCGCCAGCACCAGCACCAGTACCAGCTTACGACCCCGTCGAGGCGTCCATCGAGATGACTCCAGAAGTCTTCAAGAGACCGGCGATGAAGAGGAGGAAGCAAGTCGTCGAATCGTCCTCGCCCCAGTCGTCGGCGGTACGCGGTGGGCCACGTCGCATGTTACCTCAGTCGTCGTCAGCACACAAGGGGGATACGTCCGTTGAGATCTCCAAGCCTCTCAACCGACTTCGTCGAGGTCGCGTCGCCGAAGGAGATCTTAGCTTGGAAGCGGAGGAGGAGGAGGAGGTCGTCCGTCGACCAAAGAAGAAGAAGCCCAAGCGGTTGACGGAGAAGCAAGCGGCCAAGCACGGGCTGTTCAACACCGAGGCGGTCAACTCGGATGCTAGTGCGACAGAGGCGAGTTCGGAAGAGTACGATTCGGAGAACTCGATCGATAGGGAATTTGTTGGCGGGTCGGAGGACTACGACGACTCGCCTGGGATGGCGAGGTTCAGGCAGGAGTCGCTGCTGAGCCAGGCGCCGGGGTTTGCGAACCCTGTCTTTCGGCCTGGAGCTTATAAGATGTCGAGAGGTGTGGCGATGCCTCACTCGTCTGGGAGTGGTGCGCCGGAGCCGGATGAGTGGTCGTACGTCTTTGAACGTTTTCCCTTCGATGACTTTGGCTGACTTTTGATCGTACGGTCCAGTTACGATTCGTTCTGTGTCGGAGATGATGAGGAAATCGAGTATGAGGACTCGAGTGAGGTTTAGGGGGAAGGCTGAGCGAGGTTTCGGTAGAGCTTATGGAGGTGAAACGACTTGTTGATTTACTACTCGCAGACAAAGATGGCTAGATTGTCTTACTCGGTCAAGGGAAGAGCAAGAACCTGAGCACCCCACTCCTTGATGGTCTCCTCGAGAGGAGTGTCTGAAAAGAACCGCGTGTCAGTACCTGGGCGAGGTTTGTAACGCGCGGAAGAGACTCACAAGCAATCCCAAGGTCTTTTTCAAAGTCCGCTGAGTCGTAAGCGAAAGAAGGGGCGAATTCTGCCTCCTCGTCGGTCACTTCTGGGAGGCGAGCGAGGTGTTGGGGGAACGCCTTGCGGAGGATCTGGGCTGATTTGGCGGGGGAGAAGCGGCCACCGATGACGAGGTAGCGCTTGCCGGCGGCTTGAGGCACTACAAGTAGCAATTCATTAGCAGTGTAGAAGCATATATTTATTTTTTGGCTCACCTTGAACGGCCTTGACGTGAGCCGCAGCGACATCACGAACGTTGATGAACGACTGGGAAAGGATACGTGTGAGTCTCTGTCGTCTTCAACGATGGAAACGAACTCACAGGCAAGTGAGGTGCCTGAGCAGCCTTCTTGGTGTCGATGATCATGGGCACAGTGATACCGTAGGAACTGCGAACGCTCTTCAAGCTCTTCGTCGCGGGGTCGTTCGTCTTTCCCAAAATCCAGGTGGGAGCGAGACTGGAAAGGCGGGTTAGTCCAAAGTGGTGGAAGTACGGAAAGGAAGGATCTACGTGGTGAGAGTGAAGTACGGCTTGCTGTCTTCCATGAACTTCCATGCAGCCTTTTCGGCAAGCGCTTTGGAGGCACCTGTGTTAGGGAGGCGTGGTCAGGACTGACGTGACAACTATGAGATAAAGGAATGCTCACGATATACGGCAGTTCCGTCAGGGCTGGCAGCAGCTTCTTCATACTGTTCATAGTCCATGACTTAGCTGAAGTCCCTGGTGAACTGAGCGAAGGGACGAACAGTGGTAGGGTTCCAATCGGAAGGGCCCATGACCCAAGTAGGATCCGAAATCTTGGCTGGGTTGACGTATGCAGTGATTCTGGCACAGCAGAGTCACAATTCAGAATGATCCAAGAACTATTAGAAGCAGTGAGCTTACGAAGAAGTCACAACGACAGCCTTGACGGAGGGCGACTTGGCGGCGCTCTTGAGGATGCTCGTCGTCCCGTTGATGGCCGGGAGGAGGATGTCCTTCTCGTTGTCCTGTGTGCCTCTCCGTCAGTTGGGCATCAAGCTAATTAAGCACTGAGAAACGTACCTTAGGATCAAACCTCGCCGGACTGGCGGTGTGAGCCACCACATCAACGCCCTTCACAGCCTTGTCGAACGCTCCCTCCCGCTCGATATCCCCTACGATGACAAACTCGACCTTCTCCTTGTGCTCAGGGAACTTGGCAAAGAACTGGTCGGCCTGGATCTGCTTGCGGATTGTACCGCGTACGCTGAACCCGGCGTCGACGAACGCGAGGACGCACTCTGTTCCGAGAAAGCCAGAGGCGCCGGTGACGAGAGCAAGTTGAGGCATTGTTGTTGATGGATGCGTTGGCTGATCGTTGGTGAGGTGAGTAGTGAATAAAGCAGCAAGACGAAAGGAAGAGGGCCCGGCCTTTTATAGGTGACCATTGGGCTCTTGATCCGCACCCGAGGATCTCGTCTGTTCCGGGCCGCGCGTTGCTTACGCGCTGACGTGGCTGTTTCTGACCGAGCGCTCTCCGCACACTAATCGCTCCCGCGCGTCAGGAACCAGCTAAGCTTTCTTGACGGATTCCTGAGATCATTCGGTATTGAAGGCAGGGGAGGAGAGGCGGGACATCCGAGACACCCAGCAACCACGACAGACGGGAGTACTGTGACCCTCGCCGAGGAAAAATACGCGAAGTGCCACAAGGAGTCATGACTGATCATCTGCTAAATTTCTTAAGTAGAATATCGGGATTGACGAGTAGAGGGCAGGGAGACAACTGTGCCACGTGTTGAGAGAAAGGGGCGAGTGGACTCTTCTCTTGCCATCGATTGGGCGGGCGGCCGCCCCAACCCCTTCGCCTGCCGCGTTTGCGCGCTGAGCTTGCCTTCGTCCTCCTCCCCGGCCGATCCCTTCCTCCCGCTCCGCTCACTTCTCTCACGACCTAAAAATCATGTCATTCCGCGCCTCCATGTCGCTCAGGTCCGCCCTCAAGGCCCCCGCGCTCCTCCGCCCAACCCCGGCCCTCGCGCGTCGAACTCCCCTCCTCCTCAACGACCTCAAGGCCAACAAGAGGGCCGCGTCCACCGAGGGTGGTGAGGTGCAGGTGAGCTTGATGTCTATTCTGGCAGGTGATGCAGTCGTGGCTGGCGAGCGAGGCGAGTGAGCGGGAGCACGGCGGCACCACGAAAGCTTCGGCACGGCAGCGCGAAAGAAGTGGGATGAGATCCGTGTCCGACGGAGCATTCTGGACGAGGTCGGGGACGCTCAGAAAGAATTGTGGAAGGTTGAAGTCTGGGACGAGTGTTTGTGCCTTTGCTACGAGCATCATACGCCCCGCCAACGCCTAGCTCGGCACCAAACACGACCACAAGGCCGACGCTTTGCAGCGACCTCCATGAACAGCGCTGACACTTTCCAACGCACTTCGTGCTTGCAGATGACCGTCCGTGAGGCCCTCAACTCGGCCATGGAGGAGGAGATGACGCGTGATTCGACCGTGTTCATCATGGGTGAGGAGGTCGCTCAATACAACGGTGCCTACAAGGTGCGCCTCTACGACTTTCTTCTTGGAGGGAGCACGAAAGCTAATGGGTATCTGATGGGGCGTTTCAGGTCACCAAGGGTCTGCTGGACAAGTTCGGAGAGAAGCGTGTCATCGACACCCGTGAGTCTCCTCTGGTTTCGAACGACGACCCAAAACCCTGCCGTCGGTTAGCGAGAGGCCGCCTCTATCGCGGGCTCGATTGCGCAGATCGCGACGCAGGAAAGCGCACAAGTGAACTGTAACTAACTGGTTGGGTGGCTTGACAGCTATCACCGAGGCTGGATTCTGTGGTGTCGCCGTCGGAGCCGCCTTCGCTGGCCTCAGGCCCGTGTGCGAGTTCATGACCTTCAACTTCGCCATGCAGGTGCGTGACTTTTGCTTTACGCACGGTGGAGCTTGGTGGGATGCTGATGAATGTCTGGGAGTATTGTAGGCTATCGACCAGATCGTCAACTCGGCCGGAAAGACCTACTACATGTCTGGAGGGTGCGCTTCGGTCTCCTCCGATTACGCCTCGTCTAATCAACAAAACTGACTTTCGACATTGCCATACACTCTCCAACCACACTTTCTTCCACTCCACAGAAACGTTCCTTGCCCCGTCGTCTTCCGTGGCCCCAACGGTGCCGCCGCCGGTGTCGGTGCTCAGCACTCCCAGGACTACGCTTGTGCGTTCAACACTCTTCGAAATCAGTGACGAAGATGGAAGAAGCTGATCAATCGTCTTCGTCGCAACAGCTTGGTACGGCCAGATCCCCGGACTCAAGGTCGTCTCGCCTTACTCTGCCGAGGACTGCCGTGGTCTCCTCAAGGTCGGTCATTGTCCCTTATTATTCTACGGAAGCTCATTATTTTCATTCTACAGGCCGCCATCCGTGACCCCAACCCCGTCGTCTTCCTCGAGAACGAGATTCTTTACGGCCAGTCCTTCCCCGTCTCCAAGGAGGCCCAGTCGACCGACTACCTCCTCCCCATCGGCAAGGCCAAGATCGAGCGCTCTGGATCGGACGTCACCGTCGTCGCCCACTCGCGTATGGTTGGATTGAGTTTGGAGGCGGCTGAGATCCTGAAGAAGGAGGATGGCATCGAGGTTGAGGTGGTCAACATGAGGAGCATCAGGCCCCTCGATATCGAGACGATCAAGGAGAGTGTCAAGAAGACCAACCGGTGCGTTTCACTCATCCATTCTTCTGGAGCGGAGCTCTGAGCGATGAGCTGACGTGTGTGGTGGTTCAGCCTTGTGACCGTTGAGGGAGGTTTCCCAGCCTTCGGTGTCGGATCCGAGATCTGCGCTCAGATCGTCGAGTCGGAGGCTTTCGACTACCTCGACGCCCCTGTCGAGCGTGTCACCGGTGCTGATCTTCCTACTCCTGTTCGTCTCACCTCCCTTCTCACCCTTTGCGCGAGCGATGGAGACTGACGTGTTCCTTCATTTATAGTACGCCAACTCGCTCGAGGACCTCGCCTTCCCTACCGTTGAGATCATCGTCAAGGTCATCAGGCGTTCGCTTTACAAGGCGTAAATTGGGTTTACGTGACGTGTTGTCGGAGAGTAGAAGAGGAACGGGAGAGGGAGGGAGGAGAGCGGGGCGGTGTTTTTTCTTAGATACCTTTTTTCGGAGGAACTTTTGGGGTGCCCAGTGTGGAAGAGGGGCAATGCAAAAAATTCTTGTGCCATTCTTTTTTCGCATCAGTAGTCGTGAGAATGTTGGATGCGTGAAACGTGTTCGGAGAAGAATGCTGGGCTCGACTTCGTCCTCGAACGAAACGTGCTCGGACACACCACAAAGCACGCTTCACCAATGACGGATGGGCATGAGCCAACATTGGCAACGTTTGTTTCGTGTCCGTCTAAAGTTCCTTCCACTTCCATGCTCTACTGCACCTTACTCCACACCTTCTTCGCCAGCTCCACAAACGCACCCCTCACCCTCCCCTCCGCACCGCTCCCCTCCTCCTCTCCATTCTTCCTCACCACCAACGGCACTCCCGAATCTCCCCTCTCACTAACGCTCTCGCAGATCTCCAATTCTGCCAACTTCTCCAATCCGAGCTCGGCACACGTGGTGTTAAACTTTGTCGGCGGGCCAAAGATGTACTGCGGTGGAGAGGTGGGAGTTGGAGGTGAGAGGTAGGACATGTTGAGTAGCATTCCTAGGATCTGGTTTGCATCGAGAATGGAAGAGGATTGGTCAGCGACGGCTGGCACGAGCGGAGGAAAAGCGCGGTACGGGGATGTTGAGTTTCCGGAACATGGCGATGCCCTTTCTCGTGTCGAGAACGGCGACGTTCTGCGGTGTTGTTACCACTACTGAGCCTGCAGCCCAAAAGACCACATCAGCGCCCCGTCATAGCCCACAAAATCACGCCCCACCCCAGAGACGTCGAACTCACCATCGACCTTCACCAACTGCCCCAGACTCAAGCTCACATCCCCCGTCCCCGGCGGCGTGTCGACCACCAAAACATCCAACGGCTCCTTCTTGCCATCCTCCGTCCAGTCGACGTCGAACAGGAGCTGCTGAACAGCCTTCATGACCATCATCCCTCGCCAGACGACCGCGGTGTCCTCGTTTGAGGTCGGGGAGTCCGGATCGGAGGGGGAGAGGAGGAAGCCCATCGACATGCAGGGGATGCCGTAGGAACGAAGGGGGAGGAGTTTGTTATCTGTGAGGGGCGGAGGTTAGCGAGATGGTGTGGGAGGAAGCGGGGAGACGCGAAGGGACGCACTGCTGGATAGTAAAGGTTCGCCCATGTTTTCCAGACCCATGAGTTTTGGCACTGAGGGACCAAAGATGTCGAGATCCAGCAGGCCGACCCTGAGCTTCCGCCCTCCCTCCTGCTCCGACAGACCGGCGAGCGCCAGCGCCAGGTTTGCTGTCGCATCCCATCCGTCAGCGGCGCAATGGAGTCAAGCAAAAAGTGTTACAAACCCGAAACACTGCTCTTCCCTACTCCGCCCTTGCCGCTCGCGACGACGACGACGCGTTTGGCGCCGGGGATGGATTGTTTGACCGGCAGGCCGCGCTGCATTCGCGGCATCGTCGGCGGCGCATTGTTCATCGGTAGTCCCTGCAAAGTGTCTACTTAGCTTTAGTTTCATGAATCAGCAGCCCGAGAAGCGACGCACGAGAGGATTTGAATGGGACGCTCGAGGGGTGGAAGTGTGGAGCAGCTCGAAGTGCTGGACGACAGCATGTGCCGGCGTAGGCTGAGGCAGAGGGCAGGCGAGCCGAATTCGTTTACTTCCATTTCTGAACATATCTGGCGTCGTGTAAAGTCTTGCGCGCTGTTTGTCGACTTTGGCGGAGTGTTTGGCGGGAAGCAGAAACGCGAAGGGCGCAGATCCGAGGAGCTTGGGCGAGGAAGCAGTCGGACACGTGTGCGAACGCCAAGAACGGCTGTCGTGCCATTCAGGGCGATGTAATGCTAAAATCCTATCACGAGTTGTGTACTTTCCTAGGATCTGCCAGAACAGCTGGCTGCCCTCGTCACCATAAAGAGCGAAAGTCCAGCCGTGCTCGAGCTCATCGGAACGAACGTGACTCTCGAAGACCCTACCAAAGAGGTCAAGATTTATGATCTATTTCTAAGATGTCTAGCCAATGTACGAGATTCATCTATATATTCTATACCGAGCCACCACACGAGTCTAAACGTGGTTCCACATCGTCTGCGTTTAGGAGCGGCAGTCGAGGACGTAACGGTAGCGGGCCTTGCCGGCATCCATGTCCTTGACGACCTGCGAAGCCTCCTCAAGGGGGCGGACGGTGATCCAGGGGCGGACGTCCTTCTCGGACGCGACGGCGAGCATCTCACGGAGGTCGTCGGTTCCTCCAACAAGACTGTTGGGAATCAATTAGCAAGAGTATTCGGGCCTGTTTTGGAATATCGAGTCGTACCTGCCCGCAAGGGTGAGACCCTTGCCCACGAGCTGTTGGCCATACTGCATGAAGAGAAAAGCGCAGATGAGCTTCTAGAAGTGACGGAAAGACGTGGAACGTAGCACGTACCATGGCGGGGAGCTTCTCCTCGGGAAGACCGACAAGGACGAGAGCACCCTGAGGCTTGAGGACCTTGAAGAAGAGAGACTCGATGGGGAGATCGGACTGGAAGGAAGTGCAGAGGATGATGTCGAGAGAGCGGGCCCACTTCTCGGCGGTGGCCTGTAAACGAACGATGCCACGTCAGTCATTGATCTCGGCTAAGAATCGCTCCAAACGCCGTCCAAGACAAAGGTAAGCTCAAATAACAACGTACAGCGATGTCCTTGGTGATGATGAAGTTCTCAGCGGGGACACCAAGCTTCTCAGCGTCGGCCTGCTTGTTAGCAGAGTGGGAGAGAGCCTGGCGGGACGGACAAAGCGCATGTCAGTAACTCAGCTTTTCCTTCAACGATCCAAAAAAAGCCTCACAAAAGTCTCAGCGCCCATAGCCTTGGCAAACTGAAGACCAAGGTGGCCGAGTCCTCCAATGCCGACGACTCCGACCTTCTTGCCAGGGCCACAGTGGAAGCGCTTGAGAGGGGAGTAGACGGTGACACCGGCGCACATCAAGGGAGCGGCGACGTCGGAGGGAATGTTCTCGGGGACGGGGATGGCGAGGTGGCCCTGGCCACGGAAGAAGTTGGCGTAGCCTCCCTGCGAGACGGTGCCGTCCTCCCACACGCCCTGGTAGGTGCCAAGCATGCCCTGTGGAGATTGTGATTATTTAGCGTTGGGGGTATGGTAATGAATGAGAAGAGGTCGGAGCTTACCTTGACGCAGTACTGCTCGAGGTGCTCGTGGCAAGAATCGCAGGATCCACAAGATCCGGCCTGAGCTCCAAAGCCAACGCGGTCGCCGACCTTGTGGCCAGACTTCTCACCAGCGCGAACGACGGTACCGATGATCTCGTGACCGACTGCACTCATACGAGAGAGAATTAGAAACAGATCAACAGGCTGAGCGATGAGCGGCAGGTCGAACGCGATGGCCACGAACGCAAACAAGGGACGAATGCTCACCAATGGCGTGGTACGAAGTAGGCTTGGGCCATCCGTTGGTCAAAACGTGGATGTCGCTGTACCACAGAAAAACAAGCAAAGGCGCCGGGTGAGCCTATTGTCCGGGCGCGCACCACACGAAGCGTCTCCGAGAATTCCGAGATAGAGGAGTTGCCGCCGCCTACACTCAGGCCTCCTCGAGAGATGCTGGTAGGAGTGAGAGGGTAGCTGGAGAAACTCACGATCCACAGACACCACAGTAG